>JASANF010016860.1:5000-41346 GCA_030248245.1 Trissonchulus sp. WLG1_4
TGTGGGGACCCTTGACCACGGGAGCCCTAAATGTTTGCTACTTTTGGTGGCAAACTGCAAATTGTGCGAAAATTTTATAAAAATTCATCAGTTTTCATATCGATAGCTACACAATGACGTCGACAAAAGGATGAAACTTGAAAGTACAGGAAAACCAGTAAATCTGAATTTTCTGTAGAATTAGCCAGTAACATTTTTTCGGATAAAATTCAGAATCTCTGAATTGTGGGGCCCTATTCTCAAAATTACCTGCAGGTAAAGTTAGGCTAACTTTACCCACAGGTAAGGTGAAGGTAAAGTTAAATCTGTGGGTAAAGGTAAAGTTAAAATTTAAAACAAGGCTAACGTCGACGGTTGAGGTTAAAAATTTGCACATTACATTAACTATATATTGCTGCGAAACAAGATAAATCGCTTTTATATCAAATATTAAAGATAACCTTAGCCATCTTTTTGGCTTTAGTCATGGTTTGAGAATACGACTTTATCTTCACCTAACCTGTGGGTAAAGTTAGCCTAACTTTACCTGCAGGTAATTCTGAGAATACGGCCCCAGGGTAAAAATTATCTGAACTTTGCCTGAATTATTCTGAAAATTATCTGAAATTCCACTGAAAGTCTGTAAAATGCTGGAAATTGTAAAAAAACATCTGAAAAATGTGTAACTGAAAAAATTTTGCAGAAAATTCAGGTTCCTGTGTAGGGCCCGTTTTTTACGTCCATTTTGGCCACGAAGCCGGCTTTCACCAACAATATTGCTATATGGATTGTGCCTTAATACTCACATATTCTTACATGCAGTAATTCCAATAAAAAATGGGTAGGGCGGCCGCCCTCCCCCCGGGATATACCGGTATGAGAGAGTGGTTTATTAACGGAAAAACACAAAAACAGTATATACAGCTCTAGCTTTTTGGATTCTGGGTCTGGGAAGAGTTTTTAAACTTTCGAAAGTTAGTTCTTGAAAATTCTCGGCTGTCTCAGCTCTCGGCCTGGCTCGGCAAAATTGCCGAGCCAAAGGCAATTTGCCGAGCCGAGCCGAGCCAGCGGTCTATCCCTAATATATATTATATATATCCCTAGGGTTTTTTTGTGTAAAATAGGGTGTATTTACACATCGGCCGCCTAATTTACACTACAAAAAATAAAAATACACACTAATTTACACAGCCCTATTTCCGCGCAAAAGTTGATAAAACTGCCTATTTTGGTAGTAAAAATTACAAAAAATCTCCAAATGGCGACTGCGGCCTGTGACCGATTTGTAATAAAGAAAATAAGTCTTATTCCGTTTAGCAGCACTTAATATTACAAGCTTAGAACACAGAAGACTTATTTTTGACTTGAAAACTGTTTATAGCATCCTAAATAATATGATAGACATAAGTATGGATTCCGTTACGTGGACGTACGCATCGGTTACGAATACAAGATCACATAGTCGAAAGCTCACGACACATATTCCAAGTTCTGAGACATATAAACATCTTTTTTCATACAGATCTGTAAAAATTTGGAACAGCTTACCCGAACATGTTGTCAGTGCGAAGAATATCCGCCAGTTTTCTACCTTGTTGAGCGACGTAAATTTGCAGACATTTCTGAAGGGGCGGGGGGTTAGGTGACCCATATATACAGGTACTCTCTCGTCCTATTTCTTGTTTTGCGTATTTTGGTTCCAATTTTTGTTTTTGTTATGTTCTTGTTCTTTTTGTTAATTCATGTGCTTGAATTTATGAATTTTTCTTTTCATTTTGTGCTTTTCTTGAAATAAAAAACTTTGCTTGCTTGCTTGCTTGCTTGCTATTCTTGACTCAAAAACAAAAAATCTCCAGTTTCTGCGGGCTTCCTAAAACTGGCACTTAAAAATTGGCCATTTTTGATGAAATTTAAGCGATTTTTACCTAACTGTCATCTAAAAAATGTAAAAATTGCGTCAGTCTTGGGACAGGAGGGCTGGTTGATTCAGGGGAGGGGAGTCCCCCACCAGGGGGGAGGGGTATATACCCAAAATTTTGGTGCTGTTACATATGTGATACTTCAAAGTACTATATATCAAAGCTGCACGGCAGGTTTTAAACCCGGAATTGAAAAATGTGTAGGATCTGGCTGATGAAACCTGCGTAAACCTGTGTATAACTCTGTGTAAACCTCTGTGTAAACCTGCGTATAAGGCGTTTTTCGGATGCAGTGGGCACTAGGGTGCACAGCGTATATACACTGTATTCTCATTCTTCATAATTTTTATCTTCGTAGTTTCGTAAGTCGCAAAGTCAAAATATTGGTTTTTTCAAGTGCAAAAAAGAATTTTTTAACCTAAAAAATGCCTAAATACACACTTTCAAAAATTTACACAACATACCCTTAATTTACACAGCCAATTCTTAATTTACACAACATTTACACAGTGCCGATTTAGAAAAAAAACCTATATATATATTATTAAGGTTAATTATTTAGTCTCAAGAAGCGTTATATATG
This sequence comes from Trissonchulus sp. WLG1_4, assembly GCA_030248245.1. Lineage (NCBI taxonomy): Eukaryota > Metazoa > Nematoda > Enoplea > Enoplida > Ironidae > Trissonchulus > Trissonchulus sp. WLG1_4. The sequence continues at coordinate 7,482 of JASANF010016860.1, forward strand.
TCAGGAACTTATTTATAGAAGTTTTGTCACTACTGTCTGTAGTAAGTTCTCTTAAAAAACCCTGTCTTCAATGCTGAACCATATATACGTATGTAAACAAACAACGATTGAAAAGCGGGAAACGAGCCTGAAGGGCTGCAGTCAACCAAATATCGAATAACTGTTTGGTGAAGTTATACACCATCACATGAAGAGATGAAGGACGGAGTAGCTGACTGGATGCGTTTGTTCGGGTTGAAGAGGGTCGGTTTTTGTACACCCGATTCATTCATTGATTCACCCCTTGCCAGTTTCAAGTTTTCAACAGCAGCTTAACGAGAAGTCGGCTCAGTCGTGTCGCTTCGGATTGTGTCGGATTCGGATCTCAACCCGTTGCGTATGTATATACTTGAGTCTACATCGGCCATTTCTAGTTCCTGTCTTCTCTTTTTTCTTTAAGATAATGTTGCATCTTTGGAGGGTCTTCCTTTATCCCACCAGTCCCGGATTTAAAATTTATAAAAAGAAACCACCCACCCCCCCCCCCCAACAGCTGCTTCACGTTCACCCCCCCAGAATGTCTAGAAAGTAGCTCGCAAAGTCAAAATCACAGATCACGGTGACTCACGAAGAAAAAAATATGCGAAAATGTGCTCCCTGCCCACGTTTGGTTCCCATTGTGTAGTGAGCTAAGCAACATGCGAAAAGGACCATTTTCTCTGATATTTTGTAAATTTTTTGTTATCTTACAAAACTTGAGAAAATTACGAAAAATGTTAGCGAAAATTTTCTTATCAAACATCCGTATTAAAAAATATAAATTTCCAATTTTTCGACGAATTTTCCGTTTTAAAAATGTCTGTTTTCTAAACCTATGTGTTATAGTAGTCAAATATTAGTTTTTGGTTCATACATGAGCGTGGGGGTGTCATTCCCCCCCCCAAATGTCAACTTCACTCCTAGTGAGACAGGTGCACTGGTGCTTCACTCCGTCCCACAATGTTTGGAAAGCTCACGTCATCAAACTCTGTGAGTCACGAAAAAGAAAGTGGACGGAAAAGTTGCTCCACCCCCCAGCCCCCCCCCCCCCCCGGCGGCGCAATTGGCCGGCTTTCCACGTATGGTTTGAGTAATTTACTAAAAGAATGTATTTTTTAAAGTGCTGACTGTCGATAAGTTCGAAAATTTTGGTTCTTAATATCAAATTTCTGACTTGGGGATAACGAAATTAACCATTTTAGAAACATCGCAATTATGTTCTATATATTTCTATTTCATATCATCTAGTAGATATTAAATTTATCCACCCATCCATGTCATTCATTAATTTTTATTTGAGTACCAGCATTCATTCATATACATGTGTGTATGTATATACACGGAGTCTCAGTCTGGGTGGGGGCTTGGCTTGTCCTTGAATTTTCGATATTTATGGGATGGGGCTTGTCTTACCATTTGGGAGACTTAACTCCCAAAAACACAAACATTTTCCGTTTTTGCCTGAAAACGGTAAAATTTTTGCAATTATATAGCTGTTTTTGCTATTTTTTGTTTTAGCTCATTTTGAAGCATTTTACGCCGATCTGGGGTAAAATTTGAGTTTGCGGGCTCCTTTTTCAGCACCGAGATGGGAGGCTTGTCAAATCTTAGGGGGGGCTTGTCCCGGAATCTCAAATCTGGGAGAGGCATGCTCCCCCCATGTACATCTGTGCGTTCATTGCATAATATATACATAAACATACCTGTATGTATATACCTCTGCAGACATGTACATTTGATATATGTATCCTATTAGTTGTAGTAATGTATAGTTTTCGGAAACTCAGAAAAATGTCATTTTCAGTCAGACAAGTTGCCCTGACTTGACATTAATTATGGCCTGTAATGAAATATATATCGTGTCGAGTCGACAGTGTGTGGAAGGGGCTTTGGCACACATGCACGCATGCAGGCTGTCACACTGTGTATGTATATAATTCCCCTATGAGTTTCACTTTTTTCCACTTTGCATCCAATTGAAACTTGTTACGTGGTGTTTATTTTTCTACTTTTTTTCTATCGGGAAACATGCGTTGTAGTGGGAAGAGTGTGTGTTTTTCTTTTGTGTTGTATGCTGTTGAAGCAGTGGTCATTGTCGTGTGGTTTGAGGTTGTCTTTTTAGTAAGAGGGGGCTTGTTACTGTTGTGAGTTTGTGACCTCTGGGACGGTATTCAGTACATCTGTTTTTTTGGGCGGAAGGGGGGAAGGGTCGGGGTTGATTCAACGTGTTCAACCCGATGTCGAGTAATGTTTGATCCTTTAATCTCCCTCTGGTAGGTTTTTAATTTTTATATATTATTTTAAAGCTTCCCGCAATTGGCCTAGGCTAGGCTAGGCTGCCCCCTTCAGCTTCAAAGTGACCGTCATACCTCTGGCATATTTTAGGCGAAATGTTATGGAGGTCGCCGACCAAGATATGGCAGGCGTACCGAGTCACATGAAAACACTATTTTGAGGCGAAAACCTGGTTTTTATACGTAATTATAACTTCAATGATACTAAATTAAACTAATTCCTAAACTCCGTGAAACTAATTTAAAAAGCACACAAAAACAAAGGTCGCTACAGAGGCATCGCTACAGTTAAAAAGTCGCTGAGACGTTTCGGAAAAAGGTGGGGCTATTATGGCCCATGGGAGGGGGCATCGGGCATCCATCTAAAATGGGGAGGGGTCCGGACCAAATGGGTGGGACACTCCGGCTCCCGGCCCCATATTAAAAATATGCCAGATATATACCTACCGCGCCCCCAGGGGTGGACGCGGGTCGTGGGTACCCGCGGGTTGGGTTGGGTTGGGTCAGAAAATTTGAGCCGTGGGTCGACCCGCGGGTACCCACTTCAGGCTGCGCGGGTCGAAAGAAATTGTTCCGACCCGCGTAAACTTGAACCAGAAGAACTTGTCGACAAGGGTCCCCCCTTGGTTTTTATAGTCCTGCCAAAAAATTTCTGGTACGTCTCCAATTGACAAAATTTGGCCTAAAAATTAATAACCTCTAAAAAATTTTTCCTGGGGGCTGCCGCCCCCACACCCCTGCAAACTCTACGGCTTACAAATCCTTGTTGTTAACTTTCATGAAAGCTTATATATGCTTGTGTAATATACTGTGATATGAAATTCCCATCTTTTGTTTTCAATTTACCTGTCGGAAAAATTTTTTGATTACGTCTCCAGTTGACCAAAGTGGTCCAAAAAATAGAAAAAACTCCACTTTTTTCTGGGGCTGCCGCCCCTAGACCCCCGTAACAGTTAGTTTATTTACTTTAAACGACCAAATTAACATTTTGTCATGTAAGCCACTTCGCCAATAAGTGTAAAAATAATTGAATTCTGGGGGCTGAGCTCAGACCCCGCAATAGTGAGTTTAAATAAGTCAGCAAGGACAAGGTACGACCCCCCCTTTTCAAAATCCTGGCTACACGCCCCTGTGTAATGTACGTTATGGTTATAGAGTGGTGGGTCAAAGTGGGTCGCGGGTCGGAATTTACGGCGCGGGTTGGGTCGCGGGTTACCCACGAGTGTCGAGCCGTGGGTTGGGTTGGGTCGCGGGATCAAAATTTCGACCCGCGTCCACCCCTGCGCGCCCCCCCCTTCTCAGATTTCCTCAGCGTTCTGTTCTGGTTGTGTCCTGTTATTGCACCGCGCTTGGGATATTCAAAATCAATGTTAATGAAATCCTAATTGTAGTGATAGTTTTAGGATTAGCCAAGGTCTGGTTCTGTATTCATTTCTGGTCATTTTCAGGCCAACGTAGGGCTGATTGATGGTTTAAGGAAAGAAAGGCAAACAGCCTCAGGGAAGGGGGGAGTTGAGGGTAAATCTAGTTTCGAAAACGGATGCACTAACATTTTATATCGGGGAGGGGGAGCCCTAATGTACATCTCTTCAACATTTATTGATTTTGCATTGTACTAATGTCCTTACAGTAAATCTATATATCCCATGATTGCACTTAACAATTGTGATGTTTGTATATACGACTGCAGTGAAAGTTTAACTGAGTGTTCACTTTTTTCTTCTCTGCTGTTTCGCTCGTATTGTAGCAGACATTTTTCTTCCTGCCTTATTCCCATTGGCTTTTTGACTGTCACTCGTTACACTAGCCTGCATTTTCACTCTGTTAGTTTTCTTTTCACAATAATTCAGTCACGGGTTTTCGCTGTGTCGTCAGCTTTCGTTGTGGAAACACATTAGGACACAGTAAGTTCCCGGCGGGCTAAATATTTGTTGTTTGGTTAATGGATTTTCACCCTGGCAGTTTTAATCCCGACCACTAATTACACATTTTGGCATTCCTTGGCACTTCATGGATTCATCCTAGGTTTCTGCACATTAGTGGCCAACTCTGGGAGACTAGACTCTCATTAGTAGAAATTTTTTGAATAATTTTTTCTTAATAGAGAATGTATGCAGGCCAGTGATTGTGAATTTAGTGTAGTGTAAGATATAATTGCCTAATGTGGTGGTGTGGGTGGAGTCCTGTTTTAGGTATATACTGTATATATAACTGGAAAGTTAGGAAGCACATAACGGCTTTAAATGACTCAACTACTTACTTTATACACTTTACAACATATATATAATGCTTGCGAGGAGTAGTGTGTAAGCTTTACAGTGTTAAGGTTTTGTAGCACAAAATTTAAACAGTTAGTTTAGATGCAGTATTTATATTAGTACCTATTGTCCATTTGGTCGTAAGTATGTATATACGCAGTAAAAAGATGTTGAAAGTCCAACTTGATTAGCTTAATGTGTCCCTTGGACTTTGACCATACAGGTAACGGATTAATAGTGTTTTCAGGGGAGTGGTGGGGGGACTTCCCTTCCCGTCCAAATTTTGGGGACCCCCTTTCTTAATTGGGGGCTCCCCCATCCCCCTGTATACGTGACTTTGTGAAAACAGAAATTTATGTGTGTCTGTTTGCCATGGCTGGTTCCCTCCTAGGCGGCTCTGTCTCTGGCCTTAGTCCCTGATTTTTGGCCACTGTCTTCATTAGTCTGCCAGCTTTCAGGCTTGGCTTTGCGAGACTGGCTGTGGGAGTAATTAGGAGGGAATTAAGGAATAAGCCATGGCGGGCTGGGTCCTGGCCAGTGTTGCCTGTGGTCAGTGTGTTCGTTAAGCCTGGTTCATACTTGTCCTTGTCCTTGGACCTTGTCCCTGTCGTTTTGTCCTTAAGCGGTACCAAGATAACTGTTCGGCCAAACGTGATAATTTTTTGCTTAAACAAAATTGGTATTCACAACAGCTCACCGAAGTTTGTCCTTGTCCTTGTGTTTATGTATGTCCTCAAGCCGCAAGGACATAATTGTATACATGTACCAGGCTTTAGTAACATGCAACCTTTGCATCTAAGTCTAAAATTTTTTAGTGCTCGACAAATTTCGGTTCGTGGATCGTTAATCATTGTTTTAGTCTTCGTGTGCCAGCCCTAAAACATTCAGGGGGGGACGGAAAGCACCTGTGTGCAGGGCGGTCCCTCTCTGAGAATATATACCGTTGTGAGTGGACATGGTGCACACTATATATATAAATCGAGAGACGATGGAGCAGGAAGACAGTCCCGTAAAAAGCAATAGAAAGTAAAAAATACAAATAGTATTTTTCGGAATTTTCACCAAAAATTAGGGCCGTGGACTTAGTTTTCTCGAAACTTGGTGAGATAGAGCCCCTACCATAGATGTCTATACATGGGGCAGGGTCTGGGGGGGCGGTTGCCCCCCCCCAGACTTTAGATTCCGGGGCAAGCCCCCCCCCCTCAGATTTGACCCACCGGGATAAGCCCCCCTCCTTGATGCTGAAAAAAAAGTGCCCGAACCCCCAAAAATTACCACAGATCGCCGTAAAATGCTTCAAAAATGACCAAAAAGCGAAAAAATGGCTAAAAATATATAACCAAATTTTGAGGAAAAATTTGCCCTTTGTTGGCAAATATTCGAAATATTTGCGTTTTTGTCCGCTCAAGCCCCCAAAACGTCGGGACAAGCCCCCCCCTAAATTTCGAAAATTCCGGGACACGACACCCCAGACCGAAACCCTGTGTACATGTAAGTCCCTACTTCGTGGACTAATTGTGGACTCTATTACACGCATGATTGTACGCAATTCTGTAAATTATCATAATTATGGGTCTTATGACGGGATGATTGTGCGAATTTATCACATGGTAACTATCATCACCTGTGTGGTAGAGGTGAGGGGCGGAAGTTAACAGATGTCAGCCGCTAGGAGATTTTGGAAATTGGTGTAGTTGATTATATTAGCAATTAATTAAGAATTAAAAAATAAACGTATATAAACACTAACAAATGTAACTCGAATTTAGACTGGGGGTCAGGGTTTATTTTTTCGTTTTTTTCTTGGTGGCCAGCTGGCCACTAGACCCGAAATTTTAGTGGCCAATGCAAAAATTTAGTGGCCAATTTGAAAGATGAGTCAAAAATTTACTGAGTTAAAATTACTGAAAGTTACCTAACCCAGAGGCCGTCCAGCTTCCAGAAGCTAGCAAATGTGGAAAGTTTACAAATCTTTTGACATTAGAAACCACGAATTCAAAGGACCATAAAACCAAAGGTGGGAACCTTGGGTAAAAAATTACAAGGATAAAATTTCGAGGGGGGAATTCCCCATTCCTCCCTTGTTTACGCCCTAGTTATATACTGCACATGCTGTCATGAAAAACAAACCCACAATCACAAAGTCGCAACGTGTCTGTGGGCGGCAGCCTCCAGAAAAAAATTGCAGAAAATCTTTGGTTGATTGGTCGAATTTGGTCAATTGGAGACGTATCAGATTTTTTTTCAGAAGACAGGAAAGATAAATCGAAAGGGGCAACGTCAGGTTACAGTGTATTACACAAGTAAATGCAGCATAATGTACACTAGTGTATATACACATGCATCGGTTTTGATGAAGGATCGGTTTTGATGAAGAACAATTAAGGAATGGCAAGCCGCAACGTTGCAAGGTTCTGGGGGCGGGAGCCCCCGGTAAAAAATTGGAGATTTTTTCTTTTCAGGACACTTTTGGTTAACTAAAGACGTATCAGAATTTTTTCGGCCGGGCAATAAAAACCAAAGGGGGACCCTTGTGTACAATTTCACTTGAGGAAAAATTCGGAGAGTGGGCCGGCCGCACCGCCGACCCCCCCCCCCCCACCCACAGATCCGCCCCTCATATAGAATATATAGTATATAAAAGTCCCCTTTCTCGCCACTAAACAGCTGTTGTGTTGCTCTTGATTTACCAGTACAATTTAATTTGTAATAGAACCTTAGGTTTCCATTTTTTACATGTGCAATGTGCCTTTGCTCGTGCTCATTTCGTGTATATATATTTGGGAAAATAGCAGAACCTAAAATTCACTTATTCAGGTAGCCCCCTCCCCACAAGTCAATGACAAAAATCAAAAGTTATATATTTACAACCAAAAAATAAATATTGCTATCAACAAAACCGAAATAACTAGCGCGATACAATGGAGCAGACTCAGATGACAGTGCGTATAAGCATTAAACCTCAAGAGTCAAAAAATGTGCAGCATATATACATTGTGTGTATTGATAACCTGCATGGGGGTCTGGGGGCGAGAGCCCCCAGAAGGCGGCCGATTTTTCTGATTTTGAAACAGATTCTTCATTTTAAACTTCACTTTTTGGTGGCCAGATTGGCCACCAGCCCAAAATTTTTAGTGGCCAATCCATAATTTTAGTGGCCATGGCCACCAGTTTGGCCCAAAAAAAAACGCTGCTGGGGGTTGTCCCAATGTTAGAGTAACTTGAACTCGAAAAATAGTTTTTAGGAGAACTTGGAGGAACTTGAATTTTTTGCATAATTCTGTTTTTGCACAAGTATGGAGCATGTTACAGCTATCAGAGGAAAGCTTCGCGTTTCAGTACACCTTTTTTTGCAGGTTGCAGCAGCTTGCTAGGCTTGTCTAGGATTCTGAAACCAGGGGGAGCTTCGTTTTACACTTTCCGACCCCCGCCCATGTACACATATGAGTACGAGTACAGGGTATATATATAGGCTACTCGAAAAAGCATTGTGATAGCACGGAATCCGGGATCTGGTTTTGCGTTTGAGATTTGAGAGTTTGAGATAGTTGTTTTTTCGGGATGCGGGATTTGATTTGATGGCTATAGAACAAATGGCGTTTTTTGAGATTAGCATATTGGAAAATTTGTCCTAGAAAGGTTTGAAATAAAGTGAAGGTTAGTGGTGGCTTGGGGTCGGATTGGCAAATTGAGTTTCTTGGTTCAAGCTTTGTCACTAGGGCGAACATGGGGGATAAGATCTCTCCGGCCTGGGGTTCTCGTCATTGTTTCAGTTCTCATTTTTCACCAGTTCTACTTTTTCTGGTCTCATTTGAACTCAAGTTTTGATTCCAATTCTGACAGGCTTGGCGTATATGAGCACTTTGGTTGGTGTGTCTGTGGGGGGAATTGTTTGCCGAAGGAATAGTAATACTGCCTGATAGACTAAGACTGCTGGTTCAATGTTGGCTCTGGCTGGATGATTCTGTGCTAAATATATATCTATTAATTGTTATGGTCATGTAAGGCTCTCAGTCTTTGGGGAGACGGACTGTCCGGTATTTTTGAGTTTTTGAACTTTGAGGGGTGCTTGAAGTGACAAATACCCGAAAAAATTTAATTTTTTTCATATCAATCTAAATTTTTTTCACTAGATTCTGATTTTTGTCGTACAGAGTTCAAGATTTGCTATGTTCATTCAAGACTGAGAGTATAAAGGCCTTTTACTAAATTACATCAACTATGTACATTAGAGTGCATATATATGTACCTATGCAGTTTTTATATACTCAACATAGGTTTTTTCCCGGTAAATTGTAGATGTTGAAATTAAATTTAGCTATTTTTGTGACTAATTTTTATATATGTTAAGTCCGCGGACACATAACCACCTTTTTCAAGTTTCTGCGGTCTTTTTTTTCCGTCAATGATTGCTTTGTGCATATTAAAACGTGTTTTAATTAAATCTTGAAGCTGATACGTCAAAATGTCAAAGTAACGACAAAGTCTGTGATCAGATAGGTCAATGGCGGTTTGACATTTGACCGGGACTGAGTGCTGGGGTCACTGTTTGAAGACTAAAGCCTTTTTTCGTGTCCACAAGAAGCCTTTTGTAGCCGTCAGTGCGATGGTGAAAGGGGGTGTTGGTACCTCCATGGCCCCCTCTTACGTGCATCTACTTGTATGAGGGGGCATACATGTAACGGGTTCAAAATTTTGGGGGGCCTTTCCGGCAAAATTTTGGGGACCCTCCCCCCCCCCCCTCAGACCGACCAAAAATACGCTAAAATTTCGCAAATTTTGTACAATTTTCCCAAAAAAGTGTCATGTTTATATACTAAATTTTGACTATTGGGGACCCTCCCCCCCGCTCCTCGATTTGAGGGGGCGCCCCCCCCATCCCGCCTCGTATGTATGTGAGGGGGGATGGGGGGGTCCAGTGGCAGGGAAGGAGGGTCGCGAAAATTTGGGTAAAATTTGGTAAAAAAACTTTGTAGGAGAATTTTACAAAATTTTGCAAAATTTGGGGTATTTTTGGTCGATTATGGGGGAGGGTTCCTAAAATTTGACCGGAGTGACCCCGGCCCCCCAAAGTTTTAACCCCGTTATATGTACATAATGGTCTACATTCTGCATATGTCTGGGAGTTCATTTAAGCTTGCTACAATCTGCGATATTTTCAATTCAATTTCAATTCTCAATCTTTACAATCTTTTCTTTTCGAAGAATCTTTTTCGACATTATATTTTTAGAATGAAGTAGATTCCGCTGAGTGCTAAGACTGTCACGTGACGTGTCTCCTTACAATCATTTTCTCATTCCTTCATATTTGTCACTAATTTTGTTTATTTATCGTTATTGGGGACTTGGAGCAGGTTTCATCGGTCATTAAGTGCCGTTTCCTAAAATAGATTAAATAGATTGAAACAAAATTTATATATTTGCTTAATAATTAAGTCCTATCGCTGAAGTAATTCTCCAAAATTTTGTGCACTGGCGGACGGTTTTGTGGATATTCGGTATGGCAATTTATAATTGAGTTTACAGACCCAGTCGCGCCCCGTAAAATGTTGTGTAAACATTTGCGAAACTTAAACCAAGCAAATTTCCAATTTTCGTCAAAATGTGACATTTTTTGCGAAATTCTGTTTTTGTGTTATGTTTTGTCTTTTGCGTATTTTTAGAGTAAATTATATATATATATATATATATATATATATATATATATATATATATATATATATATATATATATATATATATATATATATATTACCTATATATATATATACGTCTGCCAACTCTAATGCGAAAGCACGAGCGATTAGCACAAACGACACATATGCACTCAAACCCGCTCAATCTACCAATAGATGAACACAAGCGATACAAACAAACACGAATAAATATACGTAGCAAAAGATCTCGATTAATCGAACACAGCGAAAACACACATATAGACTCAAACCTTAGACCACAAATGACACAAAGCAATACCAAACAAATTCATCAATAAACCAAATCAATTTACTTGAATAAAAAATATATAGCGCGGAAAATACGAATCTCGAGAATTCACAAAAATCACACAATATTTAAATTAATTTCGACCACAGCAGCATCGAACTACAATAGAGCGCAAAATACCGAAAATACAAAATATGCTGCAAGTCCAAAAGCTAGAAAATCCGAAACTTTCGAAATTTTGACTTAAAAAAATATATATATATACTATATATATATAACTGCTTAACATAAAACAGCTATAACAGTATATATATATATATATAAATATAAATATATATATATATATATATATATGTATATGTATATGCTTGCATGCAAGATAAAAGCCAGGAACAACATCAAAAGAGTTGCAGGGGTCTGGGGGCGGCAGCCCGGAAAAAAAAAGGAAAAAAACTTAATTTTAAGGCCAAATTTGTCCAAATGGGACACACCACAAAAATTCCCCCGCCCCCACAAAAAAACAAAGGGGACACCCTGTGTAAAATTTCAGTCGGAAAAAATTTCGGGGGGGGGGGGGGAGATTCCCCCCCATTCCCCCCTCCCCCCCTGGCTACGCCCCTGTTATATATATATATATATATATATATATATATATATATATATATATATATATATATATATATATATATATAATTTATATATGTATATGCAGTCTTCATTGGCAAATTTTGAGTCTCACATTCAGGCCTCAGGGCACCATTTTTCTCGGCATGAAGGAGGGGGTTTGTTGCGATAGGTCAAGTCAAGTTTGATGCTACCTTTTCCGAAAACTCAAATCTATGGGTCTTGCTCCCTCGTCCCAGACCAGACGTCCCCACACTTGTGATTGTATGAAATATTGAAATAGAATAGAATTTTTGTCGTTTCCCTGTGAATCCAAACCTATATATATACATTGCAGCCTTATAGCCGGCCTTATCACTTATCAGTGTAAACCAAGCAGTCCATAAAACGTCGGCAAATTCGGCTTTGATTTTATTGCCATGTTTCCAGCACATGTATAGACATTCATTAGGTTTGACATGATATACGTACGCAGCTCAGCCGTATGTAATGTGCGCCATCAACCCGATGCTTCGTTTTAATGGGTTGTGTTAGGCAAACAAATTATTACATAGCATATCAAAGCGTTTGATGGCTTATCAGGGCTTATCAGTTGTAGGTATGTTTATTCTATGTGCTGGTATTACCTAACTACCTGTTGTGTACCGGTGTATGTATATATTTACCTTCGTCATGCGTTATTCAGTTATTCATCATTTTTTGATACTATGGGTGGAATTCACAGAAAAGGTGTTTATTTTGATTACAGTTCAACTTTAGCACGTGATCGTATGAAATACACTGAATTTTCTTTGCCATATTCTATTTCGTTCGAAATTTTGCAACTTTGAACTTCGAAACTAATGCAAAACTTTGTACACCTACCTCAACTTTGAGCTATGCTCAATATTAACCAATATTCCAATCCTTATTCGTTAAATCCGATTTAGGAATTCTCTCTGAGTCTGATATGCTTTGGAAGCAGAGATGCACGGAAGCAATCGGCGGGGGGGTGCCCGACCCCTCGTGGGGGAGAGGACGGTAGTCTTGGACCTTGGTGTTTTTTGATTGTTTTTTCTTTTTTCTTTTTCGATTGTTAACTCATTTTTAGGGCACTTTTTTGGCCACAGCCAGAAAATTTTTGCGAGTTCTCGATTTTTACTACATTTACTTATTTACTACATACAATCACAGGGGCGGGTGGGGGGTTGAAGGGTGTGCCTGGTGTGTTATGTTTTGAGGGGGGTGGATACCCACCTTTACCCCGCCCCCTATATGCCTCTGTAGTTCTCAGTTGGCCTTAGTTTGACTGACGGAAATGTAGATGTTGAAATAGCTGACCACTACAGACTAGATGACCACTGATTGGGCATGGGCTGGGTACGGAGGGACACATTTGCCTGATATATACGTACCTCACTGTAAAACAAAGTCTTGATTGAGGCAGTTTCATTGGGGTGAAGTGGGCCATTTCCAATTTATTTTCACAGTGTCCCAGTAGTGTCTGCTTCAATGGCTAAATCTCAAAAATTAGATAATGGAAAAATCAAAAGACTGGCTGGTAGCGGGGGACAAAGCTCGTTTCTTACTTGTCCTTAAGGACACAGGGACAGAAACAAGGACAAGTTTGGGTCATCGAGTTCGCCGTAAAATATTCAGTAAATTGTGGCTGTGAATTTTTTGGCATATATACGACATAGACTCGCAAGCGTGACTGTCTTCCTTCATACAAAAAATGCTCACATTTGGACGGAAGGTTTTGGATGAATTGCTTTGGGATAAAACGACCACGACAGGGACAAAGATAAGGACAAGTGTGAGTGGGCTTTACCCTGTGTGGCTGTGGGCAACTTGGTAAAAAGGTAGTGCTGATTTTTTCGGTACAATCCAGCGTTAAAGGGAAATTTCTGGTTTCAGGGCACGTTTTTCCGCAGCACCTGGGGGGGGGGCTTGTCCGTGGAATTTCAAATCTCGCCCTTCGTATGTGGGTGGCTGTCCCCTTCAACTTTTGCCCGTCGCTCCCCATCCTAACCGATCCCAAACCCTATATACCTGTTCTGGGCATTTACGTTTGCAAAAATATTTCGTCTAGATTTCGTTACATTCTGTCTGTCGCCAAAAAACTTATTTCACAGCAAACTAACTTTGCAAACTTTGCATTGCACTTTCTTGTCGTTGTTGTAAACTTGTCTTGTCGTTATCTTTTTTTGGCCAATTTGCCAATGTTCGGTTCAAATTTTGAATTTATATGTTTGTTAACTTAATGTATAGTTTACTTAATTTTTTTATTAATTTTTGTTATTCTTGTATATCACTCTAATATCTATTATAATTCACAATCAATATCGAAACCGAAAATTTAGTAAAAATGGCACTTTCGGGGTATTTTTGATCGTTCAGGGGGGGAGGGTCCTCAAAATGTGGCCGGAGAGGCCCCCTCATGATTCACTATTAAGGACTGGGGCGCGTTCCTGTTATCAATATAATTCATATAAATTGTTACTATCATATACATACACATGTTAAGAACTTAAAACTGAACAGGGTCAAGAACTTAAAATGTTAAGGGGGGCTCCCTTTGGATCGAACAAAATTGTATACCGTGGGTTTTGAGACATTTTTTTGAACGAAATGCCATTTTTACACATTTTTGCTCAGATTTTCGGGGCAAGGGGGGCTTCCCATTCCCCGCTTTACATGTATATTTTGGAGGGGACTAGGGAGGTTTGTAATTGTAGCACCCCCTCAAAATTCGAAGGGGTGGTCACTGGCCTGTTTCTGAAATTTTGGGTGCCCTACTGCCCCTGTGTATACCTTGGCTCTAATTTTGCTACCTTGTATATATATATACCAAAATCTGGGAGGTCTTGAAGACTTGACCCCCCCATACCCTAGCCCCCGTTCTAAACTTGCCTCAGTTTCTGCAGAATTCAGAGCTACACAATTTGCATTGCATTTCGCATTGCACTGCTCCGCCTCTCCAGACTAAAATGTCGCTCTGCTCCCCCACCGGTCAGATTTTTCCGTCCGCAATGTCGCCAAATCGCCCTTCTCAGCCCCCCCCCCCCCTCTGATTTATGTACTGCACTGCTCCTTATGAATGATTCTGATTGTATGTTTTGCCCGCCGGCCGCCGCTGTGCGTATATATAGCTTTGGTGGTGACGGCACATTAGCTGTATGCTTTGTCAGTCTTGTGTACAGCGGTTGCTTGCAGGCTTATCGGTGTTGCTTGAGTGTTTGTAGTTATATGTCTATCTGCATTCTCCACCATTCAACAGTGCTGTCATACTAGTAGTGCAGGTGTGTGGGCGTGTTTGTGTAGACCAATTGTGCGAATCTAGGATCTAGACTGTCACTGGGGACTACCAATACGGGACTTTGTTCAGATTCAGTTCAGTGGATTAGATCGAAACTTATGTTGATTATCAATACTAGAGCTGGCGTATATACATATACACAACGCAGTTGGAATTTGGTCTACTTCAAGATAGGCGACAAATTGTAGCCCACCATTTCATGAGCTGTGGTATCGATCAAATAAATTTAAATCTAATCTGCTTAATCCAAACTTTGATCAGTTCAAATGTGATCGATTATCGAGTAGCGATTAATGGATTATTAGCCAATCGCAGCGTACAGGGCATATTTACTGTCTTTAGTCTGTCTCTCCCTCAGTTAGCCAGTCCCGACGTTTCGTCGTTTGGATTACATCCACACCGACCCCAGATCTACATAGCTAATCATACCGTATTAAATCATTTACGGTCACAGACAAGCTGGCGCTTCCAGAGTGGCTGTGGCCGTGTGTGTGCTCAATCTGCACAGGTGTGTGTGTGTGTGTGTGTGTGTGTGTGTGTGTGTGTGTGTGTGTGTGTGTGTGTGTGTGTGTGTGTGTGTGTGTGTGTGTGTGTGTGTGTGTGTCCATTATACAACAATCCCGGCTGTCCTGTCGCTTCGCACACGCACTCCAGCCATTCCCCGCCCAAGCCACTCTCACTCCCTGCCTCTGCCACTGCATTTCCTCCGCTCTGCTGCAGTCTGTTGCATAAATTACTGATAACGGTCATTTTTCTGTAGGCTACTTACAATAATCATTGTGGACCACAGTGTGTGCGTGCCATATATACATGTATGACGGGGGATGGGGGACCCCCTCAAAAAAATCGAGGGGCCGGATGAAGGGTCTTGAAATTTTGGGCAAAATTTTGTAAAAAATGTCACTTTTTTGCGAAAATTTTGCTAAATTTTAGGGTATTTTCGGCCGATCAGAAGGTGAGGGTCTTCAAAATTTGGCCGGAGAACCCCCAAATTTTGACCCCGTTACATGTATGGTACATACATACCTGCTGCCCTGTGGCCTTTTAGTTAGTTAATCTGACTTATGAAAAGGCCTTGGTTAAATTTAGATTAGAGCGTGCTGGTTTGAATTGTGTTCGAGTTGTTTGCAGGTGGTTTGATGACATCGCAGCCCAGGTGTTTTTTGGTTGATTGATTGCTGTCATTAATTGTGCGTATATACTGCGGTATCTCTGTTTTTTTGCGTCTTAAGTTGACGACTGGCGACCACACATGTGCAGCTGAGGCAATCTGGGGAGGTGGTTTTTGTAAATTGACGATTACCGGGGGGAGTGGACATTTCAAGGGGAGTCAGGTCACTCAGGTCAGACTGGGGGAAAATTAAATTTTTTTGAAAAAAATTATAAAAATTAAACTTTTTATATATTCAAAACAAGGGTTTTTATTTGCTGAGATCCAGGAAACTAATTTTCCGGCTTTTGACTATTGAAAATTTTGAAACTTAAAAATTTTTAAATTTTTGTTTTTAAAAATTTCAAATTTTCTTAAAATATGTACATATATGTATTTTTGAAGTCCTGAGATCAAGGGATTTCCATTGGTAGCAAAATTATGAAAACCGATTCAGTAAATTCTAAATGTCAGACTTCCGAGAAAATCGGAAAAAAACCATAACATTTTATGTGTTTATATTTCATACGATTATGTTCGACTTTGACGGAGTCTTTCCTAAAATGGATTAAGCGGATTAGATTAAAATTTGTTGGCCCAATAACTTATCTCAACGTTGAGGTAGCCTTAAAAAAATTTGTGCACACGTGGGAGTTACCACAAATAATTGCTATCGCAAATTTCGTATAAATGCATTAACTATGTCATGAGTTATTGGCAAAACAAATTTCAATCTAATCCGTTTAATCCACTTCAGGAATTGCCCTCAAGTTAAACGCGCTTTGTGAATTCCACTTATTTGGTCGTATTTCACGTTCGCCTAAAAGCATCGGTATGTAGCGAAACCGGTATGTATACAATACCAACAATAGTACAGACAACGATGCCTTTTCAAATATGCCAACACGAACGCATACATACATGTACGTATAATGTATATATACATAACAAAAAGTTTGTTTATTTTTTACATAGTTCTTTTATATATTATATAGGTATAAATACATATAAGGAATAAATCTTTTTGGCGCGTGCTTGCTGTGGCTATCTATATGTGACGACTTGCTTTCCTTTTATGCTTTCATATGAATGGTGTATTTTGCATTTTGGTTAATGTGTGTTATCCCATACATTAACATGGGGGTCCAATGGGGGGGTTACAATATTACCCAAAAACAAAACAAACAAAAACAACAAAAAAAAACCCCCCTGTGTGTTATCCATAGCAATATCCAACATATACATATACATAAAATCACTTCAGGTTATGTGAGTATGAAATCTGAACGCAGTATCCAGTTTTACTGATGCGCACCGCGCACGTGCTATATAATGGAATGTATATATAAGGTCAGATCAGCTGCATATTTTATATGTAGGCGTAAGCATTTATGGGCATAATGTTATAGCGATTTTACGGGGGAGTTTCAGTTTCAAGGAGGGGGGCTCTTTTTACCTGCGCCAAGGCTGGTCCGTGCCCCCCCAGTGAAAGTTCTAAGGGGCTGTTCACAAATTAGATTATCTGAATTAAATTAATTAGATCAAGTAATTTGTGAACGCAGATTAAGGATTAAAGATTAAATATATTAAACTTAATTAATCTGCACGCTGTTCACAAATTCATTGCTGATTAAGGCCTTAATCTAGTCTGCGTTCACAAATTCAAGCTGATACACGTGTATTATCATAGCTATTTAATGAAATTAATCTAATCAAACGTCCTGTTCACAAATTCAAATCAAGATTATAGTTAATCTTGATCTGAAAACAATTTGTGAACGCAGATCAACGATTAGTTAATTAAATTGATTAAATTAATCTAGTCTGTGTTCACAAATTCAACTAGCTATTATCACGCTGATTATTTAGATCAAGCGTTATGTGTTAATTATAGGACAAGGTAATCTCCGATTTCACACGGAGTTTAAGTGAATCAAGTGTTGGATAGCGTATACTTTATACCTCATAACTTTGAGCAGCCTTAATCGATTTACACAAATTGTGTATCATTTTGAAGCTCAGAAGTGGGGCTTTCAAGCTATGTTAAAATCATCGATAAAAACGATTAGATTAAACGTTTAAAAACTAAATGATTAGTTTATAATAGTCAATTTGTTATGACTATTAGCTATTTGTTGTTTACCAGTTTTTGCATTGCATATGCAAAACATACTATGTAAAATTGATAGGATGTCCAATAATAAAAGGTAAATTTATTTGGTGGATCTGTAACAAGCATTTAATTTAAGTAAAATATATAGATATTACATAAGGTTAAAAACTAGTGAAATTGGGGACCCGCACAAGCAATACTTTGCCGTGCGGTACATTTACCTGCCTACCGACCTGGCACGAGGCCCCTACCGGCACAGGGTTCAAGGCTAAGCTCGGTTCCGGTAATGAGCTGAACTTAGCCTCAAACCGCCCGCAAACCCCGATAAGATGTAGCCATTGCTCCTGACATGCCTGTGACCTGTAACTATGATAGACTGGGGTCGTTGGTATCTGCGGGTTGGACTGGATTACACCATTATCAATTTTTTGTCGGGCTGGGTTCGATTTATATTTTACTTGGTGGGTCGGTTTATATTTTGGCCCCGGAAAACGGAATGTTTGGCCACGTCTGTGTGAAAACTCGTGCCAGGCCGCTGCCTAACGACGCTGTCGGGCTCGGCTGGCTCTCGGCCCGTTAGAGCGCGGGGCAAGACTATTTTATAAGCCCTAACTCTCTGTGGCGTACCCAGAAAAAATTTCGGGGGGGATTGACTTTTCTATATATAGTAATGGGTTAAAATGCACTTTTCAGCAATTTTAACACTTATAAGACGCCTTACAATCGCAAGATCACTAAAGTACAAAGATGCGGCAGCGGCGTCCCCCAGAAAAACATTGGTGATTTTTCCCATTTTTAGACCGCATTTGGTCAACTGGAGCCGTATCAAAAAATTTTTCCGACACAAAAAATAAAAGAAACGTCACCTCAGACAGTGTAATTACACCAGTAAGTGTATACAGCATAATATATTCGTGTGGACATGCAAATGCAGCAGAATGAACTGATGTATACATGCATAGGCTTTGATAAAAGATAATAACAAGGAATAGTGCATAGGCTTTGATAAAAGATAATAACAAGGAATAGTGCATAGGCTTTGATAAAAGATAATAACAAGGAATAGTAAGCCACAGAGTCGCTGGGGTCAGAGGGCGACAGCCCCCAGAAAATTATTTTTAGGCCAAATTGGAGACCTATCAGAAAATTATTCCGGCCGGACAATAAAAACCAGTAGGGGGACCCTTGTGTAGAAAATCACTGGAAAAAGTTCCGGGGGGAGAATTCCCCCATCCAATCCCTGGATACGCCTTTGCTAATTCTTATTTTCAACATTTGAACGTGGACAGTTTAGTTATCAAACTAAAAAATGAATTAAACTTAAACAATGGTATTTCAGTTAGTATTTGGTCTCTAATTTTGTACAAATTCTGGCGAATCTCTCAAGAAAGGACGGGCCTTGTCTTGCCCCTGCCTTTATTTGTAAGTTGTAGGGGTTGCACATAGTTCAAGTTTTAGTTTTAGTCATATGGAAATTAAAATTATATATATATTAGGGATCGACCGGATCCAAAATTTCTGCCGGATCCGGATCCGGATCCAGTGGATCCGACCGGATCCGGATCCGGATCCAGTAGTCTGAGGCACATACATAATTAAAAAATTTCAAAAAAATTTCGGAAAAATTTTCAAAAAAAATTTCGTCTAACGTCACATATACACACCTTTTTTGGTTTGCATTTATGACTTATATTTTAGTGATTCAGCAAATCGCAACAAGCCCGTTTTGTCACGAAAAGTTGTTAAATGCTCTGTCGAATACTTTCACAATAGCACAGCCGACAGCAGTTGCCAGTTCGCCACTTTAAAGGAACCTGAACTTATATTCTATATCTTGCTTATATATATCTTGTATTCATGACGTTGAAATCTACTAAGTTGTCACTACGCTAAAGCAAACGAAACGACAAATGAGACAGTGGATTCAACAAACGGAAACTGCACAAGTATATAAAGTTGCAGGTGGCTGGGGGCGGCAGTCTCCAGAAAAAAATGGAGAAAATTTTTAGTTTGAGGCCAAATGTTGTCCATTGGACTACTGGAGACGCAGCAGAAACGTTTTTCAGTCGGGAAATAGAAACCAGCCAGAATTCTTTGGTTTTCAGTAGGAAATTTTCTGGAATGGGGTAATTCCTTCCCCTTACCCGCTAGGATACGCAATTGATATTCAAATAGGTCAGCAAAGCAGTCAAAATGTCGAAACATCTATATATATCTAAAAATTGTAAAAAAAAGCTGTAGAAAAAGTAACAGTCTGGAAACAGGACCTAGTGAAAACAAAACTATAAAACTGTGAAACACTGAAACTACTAACATATTAGTAGCTTGAGTGAGTACACAAGGGTATATATATATACAGCAGTTAAACATTTGAACTGTTTGATATATTGTAAGGGCATCTAACACGATTTTTAGAGAAATCAAAATGAAAAATCAAAAAACTGTAGAATTTTTAAAATTGGGAGTGAACGAAAAAAATTTCAGTAAAAAACCAAAGGGGGAACCCTTGGAACAATTAGTTGTCGCCAAGGAGTGCAAATTTGATATATACTGGATCCGGATCCGGCAGGTTTGGATCCGGATCCGGCGCCGATCGATCCCTAATATATATATATATATATATATATATATATATATATATATATATATATATATATATATATATATATATATATATATATATATATATATATATATATATATATATATATATATATATACATATATATATATATATATATATATACATAATTAAATATATATATAGACTGTGTTTCGTTAATAATGTTAATCATTAGTGTGCTATCATTTTGAAGAGCAGTATATGCACGCGAATTATATGCGTAGCTGCAGCGGGCAGCAGGTATATATGACATATGCAGTGCAAATGCTGCAGAATTAATTTCATTAACGTGATCTAATGAAATTAATTCAGATAATCTTAATTCAGATAATCTTTGAATTTGTGAACACAGACTAAATCTCGCTAATGCAGGTAATTTAGTCTAATTAATTTAATTCAGATAATCTAATTTGTGAACAGCCCCTAAGACTTTAACATTGGGTTGAGTGTTTGTTTTTTGAATGGCAGCTGTTACACTGTCACTTCTGTGCTATATATATATATAGTTTTAAGATTATTTTTTGCTGTAGGTAGCGCATTTTTGACATGTTGTTTAGGACTCACATACGTTTTGTTTTGCCAACCACTTTTGTGTCTGATTTTGTCAACTAGGCTTAGGTTTTTTTGAAAACCTCATTTTACAGAGCGAAATAGAAGTTAATTCTGCATGGAGTTTTTACAATTTTACGAAGTATTTAGCCGTTTTTTTCCAAAACTCAGGTTTAGGATAGTTAAATCTTCCCTTACCGTGTGTTATGTAGTTTATACAGTGACCTTGCCCCCCCCCCCCAAATTGGCTCTTCAGCCCCTCCTTACCGCCAAACTTAATGCTTGTAACTTCAAAGCTAAAATGTAAAAAAGGGACTTTGGCTGATACTTTTGCCCACGCCGGGGCCCTCCCCTACCCTGTTGCCCCTGGGGGGCCCCTACTCCGCCTGGGACCGAATTTTTGGAGTCTTCCACCCATCCTCCCCCCCCCCAACTACATGTATACTTTTCAGTAACTATCCTGTGTGCTTTGTTTCAGAACGAAATTCAGTCTGTATTGGATTGTTACGTGCGCTCGCGGATTGAGCCAGACAGAGCGCCGCCAGTTGGCAGTGGCATGAGTGACAGCCAAAACGAGGACCCGGGGGGCGCTATGCAGCAGAGGGCCCGCTTGGCCCGGCGCAATAGCCGGTCCAAACGCAAACGACCCGAGGGGGGCCCGGCGGTACCCCCGGTTCCCCGCTGGCAAACCCAGGGGAGCCCGGCAACCGAGCGTCAGGGCAGCGGCCGCTTGAAAAAGGCCCGATCCGCCCTGCGACAAGAGTTGCAGCATCACAAGTCCGTGGGCGCCATTGCCCCCCGCACCCCCTCCCCCTCGCCCCCCCGGGTCTGGGGCTCGCAGGCCGACATTGTTGCCCTGGCCCCCGACTTTAGCAATCCGGACTCGGTCAGTCGTTGGACTAGTCAGATTTTGGCTGAAATTAATTCCATACCCCCCAGCCGGCTGACCCCGCCCCCGCGCCGCACTGGAACCGGCACCGGACCCTCCCTGGACCTATGCTCCCCCCAGGATGCGCTGGACGCAGCCTTGCTTCAGGTGCAGAGCATCCAAAGTTTCCTGTCAGTCAGCAGTGTGGCAGGCCTAGGCTACGCCGGTGAAGGGGAGGGGGAGGACGTAGGACGCAGTACCCCGCCCCTCCTCAGCGGCGACTGTCACCGGCGCACCTGGCCCTGCCTACCCGGTGCCCCCGTCGACGACCCGCCCAGCCTAATGGCCCCCTCTGGTTGTCAGTCGGAAATGGACATGGGGGGCCGGCACCACTCCCCCTCCTACTCCCCCCGGCCCCCCTCCTCCTCTGATGACAGCTCCACCCCCACGGGCAGCAGTCTCCAGTCCCTCCAGGCCCCCCCACCCCACTCCTCCGCCTTCCGGCCCTACGTCAAGCCATCCCCAGTCCAGTCCGGCCCAGATAGCCCCCCAGCAGTCCCCCCTCGTAGCTCATCCCTTCGTCCGCCCACAGTCAAAGTTGACGCCGCCACAGAGGTCTCCCTCCACCGTAAATCGTCCAACAAGCCCCCTGTTAAAGTCAAACCAAAGGTTTGTTTATACTTTTTTTAGATACTGTATCTGTCACTTGAGATTTCTTGGGGTTATTCACATATTCTAGCTAATGCTATCAGGTCAACTGAGTTATATAGGAAGTCAGCAGTCGTCTAGATTTTGTAACTAGTTTAAATCATATCAATGTATGACCCCTAATTCAAGTTGCGAGGAGCTTAAGCAATGAATAAAATCAATTAGGAGCAGCTACGTGAATCATGGTTTAGTTATTAGACTTATAATTCAGGTAATCCAGTTAGTCCGAATTTATGATTGGGCACGGAGGAAAAGGCACTGTTGTCGTGGGGCTCTGTGGCGGCGTGCAGTGTCAGGCTATCCGTAGTGTATTATGTGAAGGATTTTGCCCATATAAAGCTCGGTTCATACTTGTCCCCAAGGTCAAAGGGACAAGGACATGAGAAGGACAGAATGTAGTCAGCTTGCTGTGAAGGGCGAAATCGCTTCGGCTACATTTTTGCAGCATACGAGCTCGATTCAACCTCAGCTTGGTTTGCACAAAAAATCAGTGGCGTAGCCCCGAAAAAATTTCGGACAGAAGGGGATTTCCTCCATCCCGCTCCCCCTGGCTACGCCCCTGCAAAAAATTACCACATTTGGCCGGTCAGTTTCGCTGGAATGGCTTGGGGACAAAACGACAGAGACAGGGACAAAGATTAAGGACCAATAGGACATTGTGATTGAAATATCCACTGTAGAAGAGCTGACTGGGCCATGTGGTGTGTCAGAGTGAGGCCATAAAACAAATGAATCTGGGCCAGGGTGAAACATTAGGGCAGCAGGTTTCGGTCCCCTGAGACAGGGCTGAGTGTGGAATTTTGTGCGCTGGTTTGTATGTTAGTTTGACGGCTGTGTATTTGTCACAAGTATATAAGTTCATTGTGAGTCTCGACTTGCTGCTATTCCAGCCAAAACCCCTTTTACTCATTCTCATAGAAATGTTTAACTCGGACCAACGTTTCAATGGTTTTTCGGCCCGTGGCCCGGCCCGGCCCGTTGCCTTCCGTCGTCGGCCTGGCCCGGCCCGTTAGGAACATTTTCAGGCCCTGCCCGGACCGGCCCGTTCAGAGTCATCTGTCGGTCCAGCCCGGCCCGGCCCGTTGGCAGGAGAAAAGGTCAGTTGTCCGTAGACTACTTATATTGCATTCATTGTTATTCGTACCAATGGCGTACCCAGAAAAAACTTGTGGGGGCATGACCATACCTTTGTAATGGGCTAAAATGCACGTTTTAGCAATTTTAACACTTAAAAAATTACAAACGCAAGACCACTAAAGCCACCAATTTGCAGGCCGCAGGGGTCTGGGGCCGCAGCCCATAGAAAAAAATTGTAGAATTTTCAGACTGAAATTGGTCAACTGGAGACGTATTTGAAATTTTTTCTAACAGAAAAATTAAAACAAAAGGTGGGAACGTCACACCAGTAGATGCAGCATATACTCCTGTGGCTGTAGGTATACATGCATCAGCTTAGCTGAAAAATAATAACAAGGAATATTAACCCACATAGTTGCCGGGGTCTGGGGGCGGCATCCCCCAGCAAAAATTAGAGATTTTTTTTAGGCTCAATTTGGTCAACTGGAGACGTATCGGAAACTATTTGTCCGCAAAGTCAGGCCCGTGGCCCGGCCCGTCAACTTTCGGCCCGCGGCCCGGCCCGGCCCGTTGGCTATGGAGCCAAGGGCCGGGCCGGGCCGCGGGCCGTGATGCAGGCCTCTAAAAAGGACACCTTTACGGACAAACGGGCACATCTATTTTCTCTTCTGGGCTTAGCAATTTTTGGTCAGCTCGCGTTGACTACTGACGTGGCATGTAAATTTAGTAAAAAGGTCACGTACGTTTTCTGATGAGCACTCAATTGCTAAGAGAGAATGTAGTCACGCGATTCCTGGCGAGGTCGCCGTTTTTGGGTGTGTGCTGATACACTAGAAGCTGTTCTACATTTCTGTAGATAAACTAGGGTCGGGATTAAGTCAACTTAACAATTGCAGGTCAGTTAGCTGCTTAATTTTAGTACTAATCCATTTCTAAACTAGCATACTAACTCACTTAAGGGGGTAATTGCGTTTTTAGGTGTTTTTTAAAACTACCATAACTGCACTTAACCTCAACAAAAACTAGAGCGGTCTTTTTTACATTTTTTTACACCTTCTAGCTTTAAAAAAACTATATTTAAAAGCAGATTCTTTTGCAATTTTACTGCTGCTATCATTTGAATACACCCCATCAGCGGTTTTTTTGACTAATTTTTGCGCCACAGTTATGAAACTCAAGATCAGCCAACAACTACTAAACTTGTTGCCGTTATGCACTGACATAATATCCCCACCCGTTTTTTTGATATAGTTGATAAGTCGTTTCTACGTTGAGAAAATGACATTTTCGTGCAAAAATCACATAATTTGACTTTTCTCTAAAATTTTCAAAAGCCCATAACACCGACTCTACAAACTATTTTTAGAAAAGGAAAAAAACAGGTGGGGATATTTTCCTAAAGATAATGTGGTTAAAGTTTCGAAGCCATAGTCCGTTTTTAGCTTGAGTTCTGTGGGCGCAAATATTACACTGAAATGTCAAAAACCACGAAAACGACATTACGCCCTTAACGGATTTATTAGCATCGTCTGATTAAGGCAGCACTCCTAAAGTTAAGTTTTCTTTAATCCTGAGGTTTTCCAATGGCCATTTTCAAGCATGATTTTTAATCCGGTTAACCCAATTTCAAGCTATGATCCTATGTTATACTTTAGCATTGGCACGCACCACACCAAATCTCTGTTCGTCTGCATATATCACGCACACGTTAAGGTTTTTTACAATCGTCGCTTTTCTGATTGAAACATTTGGAATAGTCAGACAGCATTTTAATGTGACCCAGTTGGGTTGACGTATATGTTTGTTCCTTTGTGATGGGTTTGGTGACAGACCTGTGTGTGCGTGTGTGTGTGTGTGCGTGTGTGTGTGTGTGTGTGTGTGAGTGAGTGTGAGTCAGGTAATTATTGTGTGCCACATCCATTTGGGGGGTCCAGAATCCAGCAATAAGCTGAGGCCACAGAAACCTGCCCTTACAGGGATAGAAGGGGGGGGGAGGGTGGCTGATCCGTCCGAGATAAATACATTATTTGTGATGAAAAAAGCATGATGTTTGTTTTTTGACCATATTTGGCTCATTTTTTGCCGCCCTGATTTGAGAAAAGCCCCCCCTACCCTCCACTAAGGGTGTTTACTGTTTACACCCCTTTATATCCATCCCTTAGAGTTTTTATATCCCTTATAATTCAGCAGAACACTATTCCACTTTCATTCCTGCGCCAACCCAGCACATGGCACAGTTAGCTTTTTTGTCTACCTACACCTAGGCGGCATTTTTTTGTATTTTTTCCTTGAAGCCTGAATGACAGCTGCAGAGTAGGCTAGGTATTTTATGTGAATGAGTGGTTATGCGGATATGTGTGTGTGGGCGCAGTGTTCGGTGGCCATTAGTGCCGCATTAGCTAATGAACTGCGGCCCAGGGCTGCTTAGGCCCGGTGGCACTGTGGCTACAGACCCAATGGGGAACCAGGTCTTTTGTCGGGCTCATCATGGAAGTAGATCTGCGGAACTAAGGTCGGGTCATGCTTGTCCTTAAGGACATAGGGAAAGGGACAAGGACAAATTTTGGTCAGCTGATGTGACGATTGGACGAAATTGTTTCAATTTTTGTATATATACGAGCTTAACTTGACTACAACTGTTTTTTTTTATATTCGCAAATTTTGTCATTTTTTTCGTAATCTTTTTGATAAAGCAACGGGGACCTGGATAAAGACGACTACGAGTCAGTTTTTTTTGCAAACCTTGGGTCGCCACTGGTCAGTCGATGTTCCTCTTTGGTGTTCGAGCCCTAAGGCTAAAAGGGTAAAAAAAGGCTTTTTTGAATAAGGTCGATCAGCTTTGGTTAGACGTTTTCCTATGTACTATATAGTTATTTTCAGTTTGTAAGTAATTAGTTTCGAAGTCTCAAAAGGTAGGTACAATTTGTTATGGTGGAACAGTTATGGGCACGCTCCCTACCGGTATAATTATTCAAAAACGATGGCTAACCATTGGACCAGGAAGCACTAGAATTTTTCCCCGCAAGTCTTTGGCCGCATAGAGTCTTAATTTTGTACCAGCGTTATGCTTCATATTCTCTAGACTATTAGAGTGGCTCTGAGGCACCCAAGGGAGCAACCCGCAGAAGGAAAGCCGTTTCACCAGTTTAAAAAAAGACTAAATTGGTGTCACTGCCTTTCCAACGCGCTTTATTATTACACCACATTTGTCATACAATCTATCTGTGTTCATAAATTCGTTTTTTTTCCACAGTCTGCTTTTACAAGAGTGTAATTATATCAGTAAAATTCGCCCCTTTTGTGTATTAAATTTGGTACGAAGGTAATTAATCTTGAAATTTGTTAAATTTGTCGCATAATCTAGCTGACAAAAAATGAAAAACTGGGCAGTTTAGAGTTGGTCAGAGAGTGAAATTGAGGAAATGACTAGTGGGCAGTGTTGGTTGACTGCATGCGAGCCATCGGGGGGTGGGGGGGGGAGGGACGGAACCCCAAAATCGTGAGCCCGGGGGGAGGGGTCTAAAATTGACACTTTTTTCGAAAGTTTTACAAAATTTCGCTAAATTTAGAGTATAGTGGTGCGGGGAAAAAACCCTATTTTCAATTTTTCGGGTCGTCCTGTGCACCACATAAATCAGATCCATTAATGCTCGCGGCTGTTATAACGGCCATCTTTCGCGTAACTGTTGCACTAATAAAATGGATTCTAACTACTCACGTTTCTGAGTAATAAGTCTCGAAACCTCCGGGGAAAAAACCCTATGCGGGGAAAAAAACCCTAATGCGGGGAAAAAACCCTAATGCGGGGAAAAAAACCCTATCACTTTTTTTGGTTGTTCTATTAGCAGTGAGTATAAATTAGGGATGGAAGTCTCGGTCTTGGTCTCGGTCTCGGTCTCGGTCAAAACCCGAGACTAGCCCAGTCTCGGTCTCGGTCTCGGTAGTCGAAAAGTCTCGGTTTGTACCCGGTCTCGGTTTTTCAAATCTGTGAAAAATTTTCCTGTGGTCCCCCCTTTGGGTTCTATTTTTGGCAGGAAATTTTTTTCGGAAGTTTTCATTTCACCAAAATTTCAGACCAAACAGTCAGATTCTGTCAATTTTTTCCGAAAACAACTTTACCGTGGTTGTTTGTTTAGTTTATCAGTAACACAAACAAAAATGTACACATGTTTGTGATTAGGTTTGTTACTTCATACTATCTTTCGAGTCTGTCTGATTGATTTTATTCTTTAGTATTCATGTTTGGCTTGTTAACTTTTTTATGCCAATTGGTGGCTTCACATAGTTAACTGTAAATTCCAATTAAAATGAGTTTAACAAAAATCAAAAAACAAAAATCTGTGAAATGAAAGTACATATATACAACTAACGCACTACTCAGAACCAGGCGGTTACACATGTAGTTCGGGAGATCAGATGAAAAGGGAAGACTCTACTCTCAACTAAAATTTAGTCCCAGGGGATTGAGTGGGCCCACTCAAAGGGGGGTCACGCCGGAGGTAAAGAATGAAAGAGCGTCACGGCGTGCAGGTCCAATTTCAAGCCAAAAAACCTTTCTATCTTGGGTGTATTTTAGCAGGTGATTGGTAATTCCATTCGGAAGCGATTTTTAACTAAATTCGAGCCAATCAGTGTCAAAAAATGCTATTTTCTGGCGAGAACAAGGACAAATTGTGTCTGTCTGGGAGCGGTCAAAATTTCAAAATATTCAAGAACACATGGTCCCACACAAAAAGAAGAAAGAACCAGAAATGTAACTAAAATTGTCGTGATGTAGCTGTTAGTTAAAAAATACATAAGGTGTCTGACCATGGTCTTGAAAATTTACGTAAAAATTTTAAAAAATTTAAATAATTTTAAAAAATTTAAAAAATTTAAAAATTTAAAAAATTTTAAAAATAAAAAAAATTGTAAAAATTTACTTGTAAAAAATTCATCAAATCAATAGGTAAAAAAATGGCAAAAAAAGACCCAAAGTCTCGGTTTTGGTGGTCTCGGAATTTGGTCTCGGTCTCGGTAGTCTCGGTTTCGTGGTCTCGGTCTCGGTCTCGGTCTCGGTCTCGGAAAAAAAACCGAGACTTCCATCCCTAGTATAAATACAATTTCATCGTGTTCTACAACTCTTGGGCTGCAGTATGGACTAAAAAACCGTTTCTCCGACACCCATGTGACTCACAATGACTCTTCAAAAATTGACCCTTTTTGGCAAAAATGACTTCTGCCCAAATATGCATTTTTTCCGTATTTAAAAGCATTAAAAACAGATTTTTGCGCTTATTACCTTCGAAACGGTGGACAAACACCGCCCGCGTCTACCATTCTTGGATTTAAGTGGTACGCAGCAGCTAAAGCCTAAATATTCCAAAAAATGCCAAATTTTGGTGAAACATCACCAAAACAGGTTTCGTAAGGGGTGTCGGGGTTGGTCCAAAACGACAAAAAACGACGTTTTTCGGCCGAAAAAACGGTTTCAATGAAGTCTACGCATGTTTTTAGCCCAGATGAATCAACCTTTGTAGCAACACTGGGTGAGTTTAGCAAAAAATTGTCACCAAACAAAATAGGGTTTTTTTTCCCCGCAATAGGGTTTTTTTCCCGCACAAACTTTGAACGATCACAGGTCAACCACAACGTTTTTCACTGTTTTTGAGCTTTAGAAGTACAGAGGAAAGGTAACTCTCTTGAAAAATGCAAATGGCGTTGGCCAAAAGTGTTTTTGTGAAAAATTATGACAAGTCAAAAATTTGAAAAATTTTGTCACTTTGGAATTTTTCAACATGCAAAATTTTGAAATTTTATAAAAAATGCTATAGGCCTCAAAACTGCACAGAAATTGGTGTGTTAAGTCAGTTTGGGATGCGCTTTCCACCTGCATACTCAAAAAGGTCCTATGTCGTAAGGTTCGGCCAGGAAGCACTAGGGTTTTTTTCCCCGCAAAACGCGTAGGGTTTTTTCCCCGCACTACTATATTTTTGGTCGATCAAGAGGGGAGGGTCCCCAAAGTTTGGCCGAAGACGCCCCCGCCCCAAAAAATTTTGACCGCGTTTACTTGTATGTTTCACTACATACAATCCCTAATATGGATTTAACGGATTAGATTAAAACTAGCTTATCTAATAACTTACGACATACTAACTATATACCCAACAACTTTCAATCTAACCAGTTTAATCCATTTTTTACTGACCTGTTTCAGCCAACTTATTTCAACTGCCAATATGTAAATATATGTAGGTATATGTGGCATATATAATCACTTTTTGGACTGATTAAAAGTCTGTTTCAATGCTCTTAACTCCTTTGTTGGCCAAAAGCAGGCTTTGGAAACTAAAAATAAGTGGTTAATACATCCATGAATTTAAGATATATACTGGCGAAAAGTCTATAAATTTCGTGTCAAAATCCTGTCTTGATTGTTAAACTTTTCGACCCGAACTGACCCTCACAACTCAGCGGGGCCTGCCCAAAAGGTCTTCACGTATGTAATCTGACCGGCAAATTTTATAATCTAAAATTTCATCCGCTGAAAATCAGTTTTAGATTAAATCCGTTGACTAAAATCTACTTGGTAGTTTAGACGTTAGACCTTTATATGGTCTTTCTGCCCTCCACGCCACCCCCAGAATATTTCGCATCCCAGCGTTTAGTGTGATAGTCTTTGTGAAATTAATCTGTCACTTGCAATAATCAAACTTTTTAGTTGAAATTGACTGAGTTAATATTGTGCAGAACTGGTTTGCCAATTACTCGTCAACAGTCTATATACTGTAGTGGCTATAGTGTAATGCATAATGCAGAGTAATGTAGCAGTAATAGCAGTCAGAGCAGTTTTATAGGCCGACATAGGCCTTCTATTTGCCCTGTGTTTTCACTGTTCACATATTCTATTCTGCATTCTCTGTGTGAGGGGGTGAATGGTACCGAGTACCGACCCGGGGCTTTGTGGGTGAGGGGGGCTATCATGTTGACCCCAGTCCGGATACTTCACTTGGGGGGGAGATAACGAACCTTTGATTGCGATACTGACTTATTGATAAAAAGTTCCCCTCTGGTTTTTCTTTTGTCAGTGCAGATTCTATGAATGTGAAGTTCTGCAGTCATCTTATTCTGTGTGTGCAAATGGAAACCGCACTAATGTGATTCTACTATTTTGGCTGCATTTGTCTTCTTTTTTTGATAAATCAATTTGCAGTGCAGGTTTTTTTTTATGTATTACTCAGCAATTTTTGGTCAGGTTTGGGCTTCTGTTCACAACTTGATTTTTGATGTCTTGCTTGCAACAGTCGCCCCATAAATTTTCACTCTCCTCTACAGTTTGTGTTGAGAATCAAAAGACTGCATGCTGCGCTCTATTCTGTCATTTTTGCATTGCCTAGACAGTATTTTCCTGCTGCTGCCACAGCCCAACAGGTCTTTAATTTGGACTCCAAGTTTTTGTCAAGATCTCAGCATGTGTACTAAACTAAACTAAACTTTGTGCTGGTTGGGAACTTCTTTGCACCTTATTTGCACTATTTATATATTATACGGATGATGCACTATTTATATATATATATATATATATATATATATATATATATATATATATATATATATATATATATATATATATATATATATATATATATATATATATATATATATATAAGGTGTTGTGAATATTTTTAAATGGATTTAGATGTCCTGTGGTTCATACGCTGGCATAACGGAGTCCCTAATTTGTGGGGCTTCTGTCTATACTTAAGCAGATAGCAAATTCTTCGGGGGTGCAGAGTAACTTTTCCGCCTATTTTCTCTTTGGTTTTGATTCTAGTGATTCTACCATATTTTTGATATTGTTATATATAAGAGCAAGCAATATTAGAGCCAAGTAAGTGAAAGCGAAATTCTATAAAATTGGCTCCTAAATGTCAGCATTTCAATTAAATTATGCGATTTTTAGCTAAATTTTGACACAAAATTTTGAACATAAAACACGGTGTTTTAACCAAAATTTTTAAAAATCAAGTTTTTCGCTAAATCACGGTAATTTTTCGTCTGGCTTGGTGCAAGGGCAGTCAAAGTGTCGGTACAAAACCCCTCAGAATAGACCTCCGTCTAAGCGTATGGTTAATCACATATATACATGTAACGGCAACGGGGTCAAAACTTTAGGGGGCCTCTCCGGCCAAGTTTTGGGGACTCTCTGATTGACCAAAAATACCCTAAATTTTACAAAATTTTGTCAAGTTTTCCCTAAAACAGTGCCATTTTTACTAAATTTTGCCCATATTTTCTTGTCTCTTTTTTTTGGCCCTTGATTTTAAGGGGATCCCTCATCCCCTCATTTCTTCCTCATATATGTGCGGTATTTTCAAGCGGTTTTCAAGCCATTGTTGCCATATTGGCCCGGCCCGCTCCTTGGTGTCTGCTGGTGGCCGAGACCTATTAATGAGCTAGTAATGTGGCCATTTGAACCAAAGCGCATCTCGGCAAGCTTTCCGCCTTAATTATCCATATTTATTGCAGCATAACACCGGGTCTATATGGATGTGCTATATCCTATCTACAGTGTAGTCTAACTGTCTGTCTTATGTCCATTCTGTGTGCATATATGTGCATATTATGTGTGTATATGTGTGTATTGTATGTATGTGTGTATAGGTCCGGCACATATCACACGCCGCCACACATGCTGCATTTTTGAGGAAAGTATTTTATTTATTTACGGTTCCCTGACCCGCGCCCAGAGTTGTCACGTGCCAGTGCTTTTTCCAGGTGCCATTGAGCACTCCACTGGTGCCCAATTATGCCTGCCCATTCATTCATTAGAATGTAATCGTGCTGTTTAATTGATTAATTAATAAATTAATTGTGCTGATGTCTTCTTACTATCAGGCGGCCGTGCAGGAACTGGAACAGCTGTCAGTGGCCCTGGAGGGAGCGGGGGTCGAAGAGGGGGGTGCCAGAGTGGGACAGTGCAGCGGCGATCAGTGCACTGGGTGGTGGCCAGCATCACTCACCAGGTGGAGACCGACCTGCCCCCCACCCCGTAGACCCCCGCCCGCATGATGGCCCGCTCTGTTCAGCTCAGCTACCACGAGGACTGTCATGATAGAGAGCCTGACCTAGACGCCGCCCCCCCCTGTGCAGAATGTCTGCACCCAGACCAGCCCCCTCTCCCTGTCGCGCAGCTCCAGCTTCACATGGATCTCGGAAGGGGAGCTGGACCACCGGGAGGCACCGGAACCGGTACACCATCCGCCCGCCTTGCGCCCCAAGCTGCGTCGGCGCACTGCCCCCGCCCCCCGCGGCCAGTCGGACTCGGAGGACAGTTGCAGCGTGTCGAGCGTGGAGGGCGGCCAGGGGGGGCCGACCAGTGGGCTGGGAGACACCGAGAGTCTGCTGCTGTCTGAGCTGTCTGGG
The DNA here is from genome assembly GCA_030248245.1 of Trissonchulus sp. WLG1_4. Taxonomy (NCBI): domain Eukaryota; kingdom Metazoa; phylum Nematoda; class Enoplea; order Enoplida; family Ironidae; genus Trissonchulus; species Trissonchulus sp. WLG1_4. The sequence goes on from JASANF010016860.1 coordinate 40,412, forward strand.
CTGGCTTCTGATGACGAGAGCGTGTCCCTGGCCGACCCGCCGGACCCCCCTCAGCCCCCCGGCGGCTGGGAGGATGACCTGTTGCGTCAGTTCAGTCAGTCCGTCTGCGCCCAGGCCCCCCCTGCCGGCGACCTGTTGTGCTCCACTGCTCTTGACGGCGGCGGCAGGCCTGGCAGTGCTGCTGCTAATAAGAATGATGAGCCCAACAGGGCATCGGCTAATGGGCCTGTTGTTGTTGTGCGTAACAAGAGCAGGGAAATGGGAACTGTGGCGGCTGCTGGTGGCTCATTAGCAGAGGCCGCGGCCGCAGACAGAGATGGGCGGTTAGGGACTGGCCAGAATTTATTCAATAAGCCGGCTGGCTCTGGTGCGGCTGTTGGTACGGGAGCCCAGACGCAGCCACGGCAAATGCCGCACCATGCCCCCCTTGCCCCCGCCCAGTCCATCTACGACAACCTGCCCCTGCCCCTGCCGCGGCCCCCCGCCTTCCTCTCTGCCTTCGTCCCCCTCTCGCCCGAGTCCACGGTCAGGACCCCGCGCAGTGTGGACTCGCCCGGACCCCCCTGCCTCCCCTGCCCCGGGACCTGTCCTCCATGTCCGGGGGGCTGGCTGACAGCGAGAGCAGCCCCCTGAGTCCGGACGGCCCCCTCCATCCCGCCTTCCGGCCCACGCCCGATAGTCTGCGCTCCAGGACTAGCAGTGAAGGCAGTTTCATTCTCTACAAGGATAGCATACCAGTTAGTTTGGCCTTATTGTATTTGTTTTGTAGTTGATTCTGACTTACGGAAAGGCATGTATAGTTTTTGTGGGGCGGTAAGACAGCCAGGGTTAGAGCCTGGAGGTAATGTGAAATTTGGGTGACTACCAAGAGCATTGAGTACAGGGGTGAGCCACAGTGTGCTCTTGCTAGACAGTGAGTGAGTGCTAGTGAGTTA
>JASANF010016861.1:0-42209 GCA_030248245.1 Trissonchulus sp. WLG1_4
GGGGGGGAATAAAAACACGCATAGGGAACTAAGCTCATAACATCAGATAGGTTTGATGTTGAGCAATGGTGCCTACATCAGCATGTAGCTTGTGGCAAGAGCTATCGATTGGTGTAGTAAAACCGAATATACCTCATGCGCATATTGTGCCAAACCGGTTTCCAACCGTGTTTTTTTTACCCCGCATGTGGGCAAAAAAACACGGCTGCGGCGGAAAAAAACACGGGTCATTTTTTGCGAGCACTTCGCTTTTCTAATGTTTTTCTAGTTTAAATCTTGTTTTTTATAACTTTTAAGCTTTTTAAACTGCTCTAAACTTTCAAAATCACAACGGGCATCAAGTTATATCCGACATGATTCTACTGCACCTGCACGGTGTAACTCCATATTTTAGCACTGTCAATGGGCCTGATAAAAAATATGGCGCAGAAAAACCATTCTACATCACTAAAAAACATTTCTGACACAAAATGAGCGTGATTTATGCCTCTTAAAAAACTGACCTAAAATACGTGTTAAACATAGGGACCCGTCATCAGGGGCCATATCAACACAATACAATCAGTCCAAGGGCCAATTTTTTATGTGGAATTATGAAGTCACAGAAGTACTTCATACAGCAAGTTTGGGCCTGCTACCCATCTTCTCAGTACCTGCTTGTGATAAATAAAACCAATTTGAAGTGTGTTTTTTTACCCGTTTTGGGTTGAAATTATGGGGGTAAAAAAACACACCCAAAATACATTATTATTAGAAAGGTAGCGGAAAGCAAGGTATGCCAAAAGAAGGACCACATAAAATAATGCTACTATGCACAACATGAAGCGTCAGTGTCAAAAGAGCTTCATGCTACAACCTTAGCAACTTACTAAAACCCTTACGTTTTTGACCATTTTTTGGGTGTCAACTTTGAGCTTGTGGGTCTGCCATACATTCTGAACTTCAGTAATGACTAATGCAATAGAATTACAGCATATGACCTACTATTTCTATTGCAGTATGTTACAGCTCTGTAACCCTTGTGTTCGCTGAGTAATGAGCCGTGTTTTTTAACCCCTCTTTTACTCCGTGTTTTTTTACGCCCCCCCCCCCCTGACTATATATCTGTTACTCCTACGGCGTTATAGAGGAGCTGGATGAAACACCTACGAATTTGCAAGGGTAAAAACCTAGCGCTTCATAATCGAACATTCGAACGGTTCGCCATCGGTTTTGAAAACTTGCATGGAAACCGTGTCCAAAACTGTACTATCATTTTTTGAAGTTCCGGGGCAGATAACCAATTTTATAAGTCTAAAAAGTTCTTTAAAAATACTAAACGCGAAAGAATATTGTTTGTCGACAAATGACAAACCTGACGTCTAGCCTTTCTTTCTTTCTTTCATTCTTTCTACTAGCAACCTTCTTCGCTACACTCCTATGGCTTCGAACCCAAGAAAATAGTTCGATCGCCCACTGGTGATCTACATTTGGTGCGGCTAAAAATCCTATTGAGAAATTTTTGCTTTTTGGGGTCAACGGTAAGCGCCCGTTGTTGGCCCAGAATGTGAGCAAATTTTGGTTACATTTACGACTCAACGTACATTTTTACATTTATTCAAAGATTGAACCGGGTCACTAAATCCTGACCCGGTGACCCTAGAGACTCGGTTTCAAGCAGACAACTATTAAACTACAGAAACGCAAGAGAGAAATCACTCAGCGTTTCCCTCGCACAGCGTGCGTACAAATACATGAGAGCACACTTGACCGTGCTACAAAGTATGTATACTTATTGATTTCAACTGGAGTATAATGTATAAACATTATATATCCATAAATACATATATACACATATATATACATGAAATTTTATATATACATATACATAAAATACATGTATATATATATATATATATATATATAAAATATTTGCCAAAAAGTTACTGTAGGGGTATATATATAAAAGATTATAAAAAAGTAGGTGTAAAAAAAGCGTTAAAAAGCTGTAAAAAATCGAAATTTTGCTACTGCACTGTAAAAAAACTCTTTTGTATTTTTGACATGTTTAACAGTTTAACAGTTTAACAGGTTTAACAGTACACGTGGGCAGCTAGCAAATTCTGAGGATGGGGGGGCCGGGGGGGGGGTGCGATTTCGCTCCGTGAGCCACAAATTTTTGCTTCGTGAGCTACCTTCAGCAGGGCATTCTGGGGGGGGGGGGGTAAAGCACCTGTGTGGGGGGGAGTGAAACTCCCCCACGCCCATGTATGGTGGGGTATATCTGGATGGGGTCAGAGACTCACTAGAAATTCTTGATCTTGGCATAAGGGCAAGCAAAATTATATATATTATTTATTGTATATATATATTATATATATATATATATATATATATATATATATATATATATTTATGTATGTATGTAAGATTTTTTCTTCGTTGCACTTGTTAAACGAAAATCTGTATATCCCAAGTCATACAGTTTTCGTCACTACCATCGCTGCAGCACATACCTTTCCATACAGTAAGGATGGAAGTCTCGGTCTTGGTCTCGGTATCGGTCTCGGTCAAAACCCGAGACTAGCCCAGTCTCGGTCTCGGTCTCACTAGTCGAAAAGTCTCGGTTTGTACCCGGTCTCGGTTTTTCAAATCTGTAAAAAATTTTCCTGTGGTCCCCCTTTTGGTTTATACTTTTGGCAGGAAATTTTTTTCGGAAGTGTTCATTTCACCAAAATTTCACACTCTGTCAATTTTTTCCGAAAACAACTTTACCGTAATTGTTTGTTTAGTTTATCAGTAAACACAGTGCATACACAAAAAAGTATGTTTATAATTAGGTTTCTTATTTCATATTATATTTCAAGTCTGTGTGATTATTATTATATCTTATTCTTTAGTATTAGTGTTTGGTTGGTCAACTTTTTTATGCCATTTGGTGGCTTCACATACTTAACTGCAATTTCCAATTAGTATACTATGAGTTTATCAAAAAATCAAAAAAATCTGTGAAAGTTCAACTAAACGCACTACTGAAAACTATGCTGTGACACATGCAGTTCGGTAGATGAGAAGGGAGACTCTACTCCCAACTAAAATTTAGTCCCAGGGGATTGAGGGTGCCCCACTCACAGGGGTGTCACGCCGGAGGCAAAGAATGAAAGAGCGTCACGGCGCGCAGGTCTAATTTTTGAGCCAAAGGGTTTTTTTTCAAAAAAAGTCGTGAGCAAAATTGAGCAAAATTTCAATTTCAGTGAGCAAAATTTCAGATCGGTGAGAAAATCGTAAATTTTTAGTTTACTAAAGCTTGGTTATCGGCAGACGCGTACCCAGAACAATGGAATTATTACACTTTTAACACCAAAAGAGACACTTATTAGCACATTTCGTTCAAAAACAATAATTTTGTGTGAAGTGAGACTGAAGCTCAAAACACCGAAAAGTATACACCTTTGTTGGCCCAGTGAGGGTCCAAAAACTATCAAATCTGGAAGTATTACAAAAATTTTTGACATCGGGCACCGTAAAATGACTACAATCGTCATTATTCGAGACGTTTCAGAGAATTTTTTGGGACGGGCAACCAGTGGCGTACCCAGAAAAAATTTTTTTTGGGGGAATGACTTTGTTTTTTTGTAATGGGATATGCACTTTTTAGCAATTTTAATGCTTACAAAATGCACTTTTTAGCAAATTTTAACGCCTTACAGACGCAAGAACACCAAACTAAGAAAAAATTGGCGATTTTTCTAACTTTTAGACCGAATTTGGTCAACTGGAGGCGTATCAGAAATTTTTTCCGACAGAAAAATTAAAATAAGTCACATCAGGCAGTGTATTACACAAGTATATAAATGAAGCATAATATGCTTGTGTAGACATGCAAATGCAGCATAATGTATACATGCATAGGTTGAGGAAAGATAATAACAAGGAAGGGTGAGCCACAGAGATGCAGGGGTCTGGGGGCGGCAGCCTCCAAAAAAAATTGGAGAAACTTTTGATTTTTCGGCCAAATTTTGTTAATTAGAGACCTATCGGAAAATTTTTTCAGCCGACCATAAAAAACCACAGGGGGGTCTCTTCAGAGTGGTGAGCAGAATTTGAGCAAAATTTCAATTTTGGTGAGCAAAATTTCAAAATCTTGAGCATTTGCCCCGTATTTTGCCCAAAAAAAACCCTGATGCCAAACCCTTTCTATCTTGGGTGTATTTTAGCAGAACATTGGTAATTCCAATACAATCGGAGCTATTTTTAACTAAATTCGAGCCAGTGTCACAATATGTTATTTTCCGGCAAGAACAAGGGCAAATTGCGTCAGTTTTGGAACAGAGGTCAAAATTTCACAATATTCAAGAGGACATGGTCCCACAGTCCCACGCAAACGGGGGAAAGAACCAGCAATGTAACCAAAATTGTCGTGATGTAGCTGTTATTTATACATAAGGTGTCTGACCATAGTCTTGTAATATTACCTAACAACTTGTAAAAAGTCATCAAATCAATAGGTAAAAAAATGGCAACAAATGACCCAAAGTCTCGGTTTTGGCGGTCTCAGAATTTGGTCTCGGTCTCGGTTTCGTGGTCTCGGTCTCGGAAAAAAAACCGAGACTTCCATCCCTACCATACAGAAAGCATAAATACACTTACTCGTAACACTGGCGCATGGATAATACGCTACATGTGTTACCTTATCTCAAACATGAGCCTCTTTAGACTTGGTGTGTGCCTATATGTCGCTGAAAAAACCAATCAATACGTATATACTGCTTAGGAAAAAAACGCCTGACAAGTCCCCTGTAAAAATATAAAACATTGTTTAGGACGAGTATCACGTGTTGAGTAAAAGGATATGCAGTTATTTACAGGTAAAAATTGAAGGTTAAAAATCAAACACTGGTTTTACAAATAATGGTAAAATGAAGCAGATATATTAATGTAAATGTATAGTAATGAATATGAAGCAATTAAGCCGTAATAAAAGTATATAAATAGTCGTTAGTCCTCATTAGCATTTGCGACAAGCACGCATGATTTGGTGTGCTTAGTAGACAGAAATAATTGAAAAGAAAGCAGCAGCAATTGGTAGGTGGAGAGAAAATGGATAGTTGATTGGATCTAGAATGGTGCCTGATGACAAGACTAGTGATATCACAGTGATAGCATTGAATTTAATAGAATAAAGCCTGTCTACACGCTACAAGTCCAATGACATGATACACGGATGTAGAATATATTATATGATATTATATTATATATGCCTGCTCGGCTCGGCTCTGAGCTAGCTGCAACATATAAAGTATTATCTGCGTAAATGGATATCCACGCATTCATCAACTGCTATTACCAGACACAGCACGTCATGACCAGGACCGCGCGAGGGGACACACACGCCAGCAGGGCACACGGGGACAAGACAGTCCACAACATGTGCTGCAGAGCGCGACCATAGCTTTCCATGTACGCACTCCTATACGTTTATGTAGTGTGCGCTCCGCCTATGCCGGAAGCTTTTAGAGCCAATCCAGGAAAAGAATTCAAAAGAGGCTTAAAACTGTCATCACGCTCTACAGTATAATACATATACATGAAACTATTTATATACTGGCATTTTTTTAGTGGGGCAGCCTGGGGGGCAAAGTGTCCCCCCCCTGATTTGTTCGCCCTCTACTAGCCCCTATTATTTTCCGAAACGACTTTTAAGCTCTTTTGCATCGTACTTCTGCACTTTTGTCTCTGCCATGTGGTTTTTATGACCTTTTTCCTGTCGATATCACAATGCCGACAGGTCTTAACGCTGCTTGGCTGCTTCTTGCAGCGTACTTTGCGTGCGTTTTGACATTTTGATTAATGGGCAGTCGAACTTTTGTTATTCTAGCCAGGGGTTTTTTTGTGCAAAATACTGTGCAATTGCACAATTGAAAAGTATTTTGCACAGTCTAAAATTATTTTGCACAAACTTTGCACAACCTTCCAGTCCGGAAGAATTGACCGTCCAACGTTTTAAGGGTCCCCCTTTGGTTTTTACGAACCGGCCAGAAAAAAATTTCCGCTACGTCTCCAGTTGACCAAATTTGGCTTGAAAAACAAAAATTTCTCCATTTTGTTTTCAGGGGGCTGCCGCCCCCAGTTTCCTGAAACTCTGTAGCTTACTATTCCTTGTATCTTTCTTTCATCAAAGCCTATGCATCTGTACATTAATACATAATGCTGCATTTGCATGTGTACATGAGTAAATTATGGTGCATTACTTTGCATTTCTCATGCACTATTTTGTGTTTAAATAGAAAAACAGTGCATTTTTACCCATTACAAAAAATCGAAAAGTAATTTCTTCACGATATTTTTTCTGGCTCCGCTAATAAGGTTCTTAATGTCCGGCTAAAAAATGTTTTGCTCGTGAAGAAACTTTACAAATAAAAAATTCAAGAAGTTTTTCACCGTCCCCCCAAGGGCGTACCCAGGGGGGGTTCAGGGGGTCTGAACCCCGCATAAGAAAATATCAACAAGGGTCCCCGCTTTGGTTTTTAGGTTCGCCGGAAAAAAATTCCAATACTTCTCCAATTGACCAAATTTGACCCAAAAATCAAAATTTTGTCCAATTTTTTACATTTGCTCCTCTATTTTTACATACAATCACTTTTGGTTTCGGAGCTCAAATTTTTAAAAGTTGCTTTCGGTCAATTTATTACAGAGGCGTAACCAGGGGGGGGGGGAGGGGGAGTGGAAGGATTCCCCCTCGAAATTGTTTATTTCCCCTGTTTCATTTATTTTTTGTATCTCCACCCCCAGTGAATTTTCACCCCCTTTGTGTAAAAATATCTAAACGAATACATTATGCAGCATTTACTTGTGTATATACACTGTCCGATGTGATGTTCCCTTCTCTTATTTTGTTTTATTTTCCTGTAGAAAAATATTTCTGATATATATATATATATATATTGTATATATACATACATGTAAAAGCCCCAAAATTTTGGGTACCCCTCCCCCCCCCTTGGTGGGACCCCCCCTCTCCAAGTGTTGCTTAAAACTTAGTTTTAAATGCAAATTTTATTTAACAATTCTAAAAAAGCTCCAGCTTCTGGGGGCTGCTGCCACCCAGTCCCCCGCGAAAATTCTTTCTCGTCCAAGTATGGCTTAAAATCAAGTTTTCAATGCAATTTTATTTCAAAGTTTTATAAAAACGCTAGCTTTGGGGGCCGCCCCCAGACCCCTGCAACAACATGTGGCTTATGTTACACGTACTAACATAGCTAAAAATTTTGGCTGAACCCCCCCTTTGAAAATTTCTGGGTATGCCCCTGCGTCCCCCCATCAGAAATTTCATCCTAGATCCTAGATCATAGATCCGGTATATGTGTGTGTGTTATATACATATTATACATGGACGAAAATTACTCACACAGGGCTTATGAGTGATCATAGTTTGAGGGTGAGGTGGCAAAACAGCTGCATGTACGAACGGGCTAGCGACCCACCATTCGGGCGGTTCGACATTGATATAGTTCGGTAGATAAGGGGGGATGTCCCCAAAATTTAGTCCCAGGGAAGTACGTGTCTGATCGTGGTCTAGTAATTTTGCCTAAAAAATTTTAAGAAGTCATCAAATCAATGGTTATATTATAAATGTCAAAAAATTACCCAGTCTCGGTCTTTGGGATCTCAGAATTTGGTCTCCGTCTCGGTAGTCTAGGGTTCATAGTCTCGGTCTCGGTAAAAACCGAGACTTCCATCCCTACCCGCAGCAGTGAGCAGTGAGTTTATTTTTCATATTAAATTGAACATTTTGTAATGTAAACCACTTTGTCAAAAAGTGTAAAAAGCGTTGGCTTCTAGGGGCTGCCGCCCCCAGACCCCCGCAACCTTAGTTGTTTCGATAAAAAGACTAAAATTACATTTTATGATGTGAACCACTACGCTAAAAGGTGTAAAAAATCTACGACTTCTGGGGGCTCCTGCGGGCCCTGCCCCCACCGCCGAAAAAGAGAGAATGTAGATACATGAAAAAGGCTCGGTCAAATTTTGTAATTGCGCAGAGCTGACCTTGTGCTTGTGAAATTTTTAGCTTTCAGGTTTAGTGGGCTACAAATACGCTATTGAAAATTTGCACACTACAAAAGTAAAATGCACAGTCAAAAAGTATTTTGCACAGATTTTGCACACTTTCGAAAACGAAAAAAAACCCTGATTCTAGCCGGCGTACTTGTCAAAATTTGTTTTGTTAGTCGTCAAGTTTAAGGTACTACATATACATACGGCCAGTGGCGTAGCCAGGAAACAATTTCGAGGGAGCATGATTGTTCGATTTTTTTTCAAAAGTGTTAAAACGCACTTAATCCTATTTTTAACGCAAAACGAGACATGAAGTATGAACATGCATATTTGGTTCAAGAAAACCATGCTATTTTTTGACCAGAATGGCATCAAAACTAAAATTGAAGCTCAAAACAACCAAGATTTTAAAACACTTGTGCCGGAAAAGGTCCAGAAGCTAACAAATTTGTAAACTAGATTTTTGACATTATGAGCTGCAATAAAACAGCTAAACACTAAACTTCTTGCGGGTCACGTGACTCGAAAATATAACCTCTGAGAAAAAGACCCACGAGGTTAGCTAACGAGAAAACAAATAATAAAAAGAAACACCAAAAGGAATAGGTTGGCTCTGACTCCGCTGTGGTGGCAACACAACAAATTAATTACGGAAACGTAGAAACGAAAATTAAGGCGACAGGCATAAACTTTGCGACATAAGTGATAAAGGCATCAGAAAATTTTGCATAAGATTGCTGCTTGTTAGTGAAACTTAGAGTATTACTGAAGCTTGAATTACGTTAAAAACCGTTTTTCCGCTACAAATTGATTGTAAAACTGTTTCGGTTCGCCACTTTCTTTCAACATTGCTCAAAGTCAGAACTGCATGTCACTGTCTGCTTCTCTGCTCGCATGGTTATGTTTTATTTACCTATGCTTTGCCTGTATTATTTCAATGTTTTAATCAGAGTTTATTTTTTCATTTTTGTATGGTGGCCAGCTGGCCACTAGACCATAAATTTTGGTGGCCAATGCAAAAATTTAGTGGCCAATGTCAAGAATGCATTAAAGATAATGCAAGGTCGTGACTCGTGGCTGTGGCTTCCATGGGCAATATAGTGGTGCGGGGAAAAAAACCCTACGCGTTTTGCGGGGAAAAAAACCCTAGTGCTTCCTGGCCGAACCTTACGACATAGGACCTTTTTGAGTATTCAGGTGGAAAGCGCATCCCAAACTAACTTACCACACCAAGTTTTGTGCAGTTTTGATGCCTGTAGCATTTTTTATAAAATTTCAAAATTTTGCATGTTGAAAAATTCCAAAGTGACAAAATTTTCCAAATTTTTGACTTGTCATAATTTTTCATAAAAACACTTTTGGCCAACGCCGTTTGCATTTTTCAAGAGAGTTACCTTTCCTCTATACTTCTGAAGCTTAAAAACAGTGAAAAACGTTGTGGTTTACCTGTGACAGTTCAAAGTTTGTGCGGGAAAAAAACCCTATTGCGGAGAAAAAAAACCCTATTTTGTTTGGCGACAATTTTTTGCTAAACTCACTCATTGTTGCTACAAGTTGACTGAACTGAGGTAAGAACATGCGTAGACTTCATTAAAACCGTTTATTTGGCAGCAAAACGTCGTTTTTTGCGGTTTTGGCCCATACACCGACACCCCTTACGAAACCTGTTTTGGTAATGTTTCATCAAAATTTGCCATTTTTTGGAATATTTAGGCGTTAGCTGCTGCTTACCACTTAAATTCAAGAATGGTAGACGCGGGCGGTGTTTCTCCACCGTTTCTAACGTAATAAGCGCAAAAATCTGTTTTAATGCTTTTAAATAGTGAAAAATTGCATATTTGGGCAGAAGTCATTTCTGCCAAAAAGGGTCGATTTTTGAAGAATCATTGTGAGTCACGTAAGTGTCGGAGAAACGGTTTTTTTAGTCCATACTGCAGCCTAAGAGTTGTGGAACACGATTAAGTTGAGTTTATACTCACTGTTAATAGAACAACCGAAAAAAGTGATAGGGTTTTTTCCCCGCATTAGGGTTTTTTTCCCCGCATAGGGTTTTTTCCTCGGAGGTTTCGAGGCCGATTACTCAGAAACGTGAGTAGTTAAAATCCATTTTATTGGTGCAACAATTAGGCGAAAGATGGCCGTTATAACAGCCGCGAGCATTAATGGATCCGATTTATGTGGAGCACAGGACAACCCGAAAAGTTGAAAATAGGGTTTTTTTCCCCCGCACCACTATACATATCTACGTACGTACAGTCATATATTTCCATCATTTTAACAAAATTACCAAAAAGTGGCGTCACGTGCTACGAATTTTGCATTACTCGTGCCAATTTTCGGAATTTTGGATAGCATGTATGTGCAGTGGGCAGTGGCATAGCCAGAAACAATTTTCGGTGGGCGAATAACTTCGATTTTTTTTAATGTGTGATAACGCACTTATTACTGCAATATTAACGCGAAAAACTACACACTATTCGTTCAAAACAATGCTTTTTTTCGACCACTGCGAAATTGAATGTAAAATTTTAGCTCAATAGACTGAAAATACACAATCGACAGGCTAGGAAGTGAAGCAAAGATTTTTGACATTTTGATTTTTAGGCCGAATTTGATCAATTAAAGAATTTTTCAATCGGACTTTTTTTCGACGGCTCATAAAAACCAAAATGGATACCTTTGCGTACAATAAATTCAGTCGGAAAAAAATCTGGGAAAGTGGGAAGGGGGAACTCCCCCTAGGCTACGCTCCTGTGAATGTACACACGACAGTATATAAGCATTACTGGTAACTTACTCAAAACAATCTTAAATAGGCTGCTACCCAGGTCAAAAATTAAGGTTCTACAAATATCTTGCTTATGTTCACAAAATATGTTATAGGGTTTCTTTGCCTCTGGTGCCAACATTTAAGCTTGAACATTAAGCAAAAACAATAGACTATTCAAATTGCTGTTAAATATGCTGTTAACGAGACCGAAAGTACTGCTGCAATACAATAAAGCACACTCAAATGACAGTGTGTAAGCATGATCCCAACCTCAAGAGTAACGACTGATCAAGCCGCATTGTTTGTATTTGTAAATTGTATGGGGGTCTAGGGGCGATAGCCACCAGAAGTTAAGAGATTTTTTGGTTTTGGAACTCACGTTCTTCCTTTTGAATCTCACTTTTTGGTGGCCAGGCTGGCCATCAGCCCAAAATTTTTAGTGACCAATCCATAATTTTAGTCTCTCTCTCTGGTGAGGGTCCCCCCACACCTCTGCGAGTGTGTCTGTGGCTGGGCAGGCTAGAAGGAGTTTCTCTCTCTCGTCGCGTATGGCACAGTGCTGTCCGTTCGGGGCGGGGGTTCTTTCTTGGCTCCCCTCTCTCTCCCTTCCGGGTCGCATGTGGTGTTTACTGCCGGGTTTGGTGGCGAGATCGGCGGGATGGAGGTATTAGAAAACATTTAGGGGTGGTGTCATTTGTGGTTTTTTCGGGCGCGCGTGTTTATTTACTTTGGTTTTTTTTTTTTCTGATTTTGTTTTTTGCCATAATTTTAGTGGCCATGGCCACCAATCTGGCCCAAAAAAAAGCTGGTTTTCATCAATTTTTCCCGACGCGTGTGCTACGTAAAATATTTTCCCTACCCTGGCATATTTTTAGACAAAATTTTATGGGGTTCTATTTTAAAATTTTATCGTTCCCTCCTCGAAATTTTTGTTAATATATACTGACGAAGCTGGTTTTTACATGATTTTTTATAGCCTAATGTCATATCTCAACCTCTATGATCCATTTTTTTATTTTTGGCCATGGCCTGAGCAGTGACGCCAAATGTAAAATGACTCAAAATTGGCGGGCCAAAAAAAACGGCCATTTTTTCACATTTCGCCCTCGATTTTCGATTTGAAAATATATATCAAAAATCCAGATCATACGATATTGCGCATACATGTGGGCCACTACTATGCCAAGTTTCGGCCAGATTAGCTTGATGTGGTTTGTGCTAGAACTGTCCAACTCAGGACTACTTTAAGGCTTTTTGGCGTATATACCTTTCCTATGTAAATACACTGACAAACGCACTGAACCAAAAGTGCACCTTCAAGCTTGACTGTGCTTATGTGAGGTATATATATATATAGAGGTACATTGGGGGAGTAACATATGTGAAAATAAGCAAAATTGGGGAACTTTGATTTTTGACCTGGGTAGCCCCCCCACCCATAAGGGTCCTTTATATGGAACTACCTGAATTGAGATATCGCAATTTTATTTTTAGTCAACCATCCAACCCCCAACCGCTACGTGGTAAGCCAGCTAATAGCGTATATACCAAATGCAAATGCTACTGTAAGCATCTTGAAACGACTTTTAGTTCTGGAATCGAAATTTAATACCGAAATAACGACCACTGTTGGATCATAACCTTTTGGAACTCCTCGCCGAGAAATGGATGCCTGTCATGCTGGGACTACCTGAAACGAAAAAAGCCGATGACGTTAGAGTCACAAAGCCGATTGATCGAAGGTTTAGTCCGTCAGTTTAGTGACGATCTGACAAAGGTTTTGCCTTGTTTCAGTGAAGTTTTACTTCACTTTAGTCGCGTTACTAGACTTGTCTTGACTAGAATTTCAAGAATCAAACGCAAGGCAAGAAAGGCGACCAGAAAGACCTTTACTACTCATCACCACCAAATGCGACTTCCCTTTATTAGTTTTGGGTTCGACTTTTATATATACTCTAAATTAGGCCCCTAGAGGTAATTAAAAGTAGGTAAATTTTCATGAATGTCAAGAATAATTTGGAGTAGGGTGTTTTAAATAGGTCAAAGTTTGAAATATGAATTGTTTTATACTTTGGGGTGTAAAAAGGCCTTTAGAGTACAAAGCAGAACAATAGTGATTAGTAATTTTTATAATAATATTCTATAGTTCTGGTTTTTCACATTACTTTGTTCGCAGCTATCAAACTTGGTTTGGATGAGACTAACGTAGAGTGGGCAGCGCGGGACGGACGGGAGCTCAGTGACCACCATCGATTTCTCCAAACTAAATAGCGATATCTACGTTTCTACGAGGATTAAGAATCGTGGTCGAGACTAGAGACAGTCAGATCTGCCACCCATGTGGGTCCACATATCATGATCGCGACCCTGAGCAAAAATTGCCATCGCTAGATCACCACACAATTTCTCTAGATCTATATAATCACGTTAATGTATAAGTTAACTCGAATGTTCTCAGTATTTATATACAGGTTCAGTCCGTCGCTGGTTTGAGACGACACGCTCTTACTATTAAGCCTGAGGAGACTTCTGCCATTGTTGTTGTCAATTGTCAGAAATTCTTTTTTGTGAATGCCATGCCGTGCCGTGTCCGGAAAAGTTTGCCCGCCGAAGCGGTTGAAAGTCCAACACTACCTATAATTTTGACACGCTACAGAAATGAAATTTCTTTCTTTCTAGGCCGAATTTGGCGAATTTGAGACGCATCAGAACAATTTTCCAGCTGGTTTGTCAAGCTCAAGTCTGGTTTACTGACACTTGACAGTAGCAGTGGCGTATCCAGGATTTTGCAAAGGGAAGGGGGGGCTGCGACGACCGGGAGGGGGGTGCGGAGCAACAGTGAGCCACCTTACCTCGGGGGGAGGGAGCAACCGTGAGCCACCTTACAACCTCGGGGTGGGGGGGGGGGTGCGGAGCAATGTGAGCCACCATGTTGAGGAGTGAGCCACCGCTGCTCAAAGGGGGGGGGGGTGGCTGCGACCCTCTCAGGGGGGTGCTCAAACCGCAAAGGGGGGGCTGCAGCACACCCAGCCCCCCCTAAATACGCCACTGCACAGTAGGACAGGGGCCTAGCCAGGGGGGCAGGGGGATGGGGGAATTCCCCTCCCCCCGAAATTATTTTCGACTGAAATTTTACGCAAGGGTCCCCCCTTTTGTTTTGTATGGCCCGGCCGGAAAAAATTTCCGATACGTCTCCAATTGACCAAAATATTGCCATAATATATATATATATATAAAGTATAAAAATTTGGCCTAAAAATAAAACATTTCCCCAGATTTTTTTCTGGGGGCTGTCGTCCCCAGATTCTGCAACTTTGTGGATCAACCTTCCTCGCTTTTGAGTTTCGTTAAAGCGTGTGCATGTGCATAAGGGTGCGTTGTGCACTATATATTTGCTTAATACACTATTTAATGCATTCTTTTAGCTGTTTTATCGCAGCAAAAACGACATTTTTAGTTAATTTGCGGCTCGTAGTGTCAAAAATCTTCTTAGTGGTCAAATTTGCTAACGTCTGGACCCTTGCCTGCCCACCACTTTCGTAATTTTCGGTGTTTTAAGCCCCAATTTTACTTTCGATGCCGCCCTGATCGAAAATTAGCTTTCTTTTTGAACGAAATATGCTAATATGTGTCGTTTTTTGCAAGAAAATTGCCACTAAGTATATATATATACAGGGGCGTAGCCAGGGGGGAATGGGGGGAATTCCCCACCGAAATTTTTTTCGACTGAAATTGTACACAAGGGTTCCTCCCCCCTTTGGTTTTTAGGGTCTGGCCGGAAAAAAATTTCCGATACGTCTCCAATTGACCAAATTTGGCCTAAAAATTAGGGATGGACCGAAAACTCGGTATTCGGTTTTCGGCCGAAAAACGGGTATTCGGTATTCGGTACCGAAAAGTAAATTTTCGGCCGAATACCGAATAATTAGGAAATCAAGGAAATTCCAAATCAATGAGCGTTTAGAATGAGAACTGATTTTATTAGTCCTGCAATCAGCACTACACTTCGAACTGAAATGTAATGAAAAATGAAAAAAACATGAAAGCTGTATTATACTAGCTAATACATGCTTGTGTTAATTTTTCATGGATGCTTAAAAGTTTTTGCTCTCAAGATTAAATTCTGACACGCCGTACTGTGCGGCGTCTTATCGCACCTAGAGCCTTCTTTTTTCAAACGTTTTTCATGGACTCTGCTGAAAGTTTACAAGCAGTTCAAAAACTGTCCCACTTCACCCCTAAAACAACCCAAGACCCTGGGACTGCCGGGGTGAAAAGGGACAAACCCTCTGCACACAGATGTACATGGGGGTCTGGGGGTGGGCAGCTCCCCCTCAGATTTGAGAGTCCGGGACAAGTCACAAGCCCCCTCACATGTGACCCATCGAGACAGGCTCCCCTCTTCTGTGCTGAAAAAAGGTGTCAGAAAACTCTAAAATCGCCCCAGATCGCTGTAAAATGCTTCAGCAAAAAATAGCTCAAAATATCCAACTTTTGCAAAAATATATATATATACATGTACGCCTATGTAGTATATAATTCTTCTAATTCTTCGATTCTATCGTATCGACTTATTCTTTGATACATTTTGCATGAATAATTAAAATCAAACGTTGTAAAATGTTCATATAGCATATATTTATTTATACATAGTATTTTAATATTCAGCATCTTCAAACCCTGAGAAAACATTCGCTAACTTATGCTTGACAACTATTCGGTATTCGGTATTCGGTTTTCGGCCGAAAAAGTCAAACCAAATATTCGGGATTCGGCAAGGGCGGACGGTGGGGGGATACAGGGGATATATCCCCCCTTTTGCCCGGAGCAAAGAAAAATTTTTTGCAACCGCTTACCAAAAATAATCGTAAATTGACAAAATTTGGCCTAAAAAATGAAAAATTTTCTCCGGAGGCTGCTCGCTTCCGGAACCAACGGACTTAATTAATTTAATTTCGCTTCGCTGTTTCATATCGCTACTGTTGCTACATGTTCAACATTGCGTGAAGTACCCATTAGCGGTTACTATTAATTAAAACATTTGTGCATTTGTTGAAGGGGGTCTTGTACCGTCATTTTGACTAGCCTAGCCAATAGCCATGTATATAGTATATACCAAGTGAATTAAAAAATGACGTCGTGTTTGTTTTGTGTCCCGTCCCTAGAAGCAGGGTAAGGCCAAAGCTAAGGCCATGGCCAAAATTGTTTCGGATTGGCTTAAATTTTATCAGCGATTGAAGCCAGCTGGCCAAAAATTTTTCAGCTGCGGGCCTGCGGATGCAGAAAAATTTTGCGATACGTCTCCAATTGACCAAATTTAGCCTAAAAATCAAAAATACCCCCAAATTTTTTTCTGGGGGCTATCACCCCCAGATCCCTGCGACTCTGTGGCCCAGGGTTTTTTTCAAATCGACCACTGCTCAAAACTTGTTCTTTTTTTATTTTTGAGTGTTCTTTTTTACGATGACTTGTTCTTTTTTACAGAAAGTTTTAAACGGCGTTGTACTCATGTTTTTAACCAACATTTCCATTCATACATCCATCTACAATTGCGTTCCCAGAAAAAAATTTCGGGCGGATGACTTTTCGATTTTTCACAGTGGGACGGGTCTGGGGACGGCAGCCCTTAGAAAAAAATCCTAGATTATTTTATGTTTTAGGCCAAATTTGGTTAACTGGAGACGTGTTAAAAAATTTTTCCGACAAGAAAATTGATACAAAAGATGGGAAGCTGTCTTCAGATCAGGGACTAGCCAGGGTTTTGAAAAGAAAGGAGCACCTCGGCACTTTGAATAATTGAAGAAAACGACAAATTTATGCTAAAAACTTCATACTGAAAAATTTGTATTTTTGTAAAAGTTCAATAAAGTCTCCTGAATAAACACAGGAAAACCAGGAAATCTGAATTTTCTGTAAAATTTTTTCGGTTACGGATTTTTCAGATGTTTTTTACCCTTTTATTCAGAGACATTTTACAGACTTTCAAAGGAAATTCAGATAAATTTCAGAGAAGTTTAGGGGAAATTCAGAGAATTTCACCCAGAATTTAGAGACTCTGAATTTTATCTGAAAAAAATGTTACTGGGTTTCCAGATAAATTTCAGATACTTTTTACACGAGTTTCAGAGAAAATTCATATGTTTTTCACATCTGTAAATATCAGGTAAATTTTATCTGAAATTCTTGTAAAAAGTATCTGAAATTTTTCTGAAAAGCCAGTAACATTTTTTTCAGATAAAATTCAGAGTCTCTGAATTCTGGGTGAAATTCTCTGAATTCTCTGAATTTCCCCTGAACTTCTCTGAAATTTATCTGAAATTCCTCTGAGTCTGTAAAATGTCTTTGAATGGAAAAGGTAAAAAACATCTGAAAAATCCGTAACCGAAAAAATTTTACAGAAAATTCAGATTCCTGGTTTTCCTGTGAAACGTCAAACCACGCGCCCTCTGCTCCTTAAACCCCGTCTCACACCCCATCCCCATTTACATTTACGCTGTTAAATGCTGCTTCTAAACACCATGAAGTACCCTAGTCCTATACACATTCGCAGCACTGCAATCTGAAGAAAAGAATAAACTGTTCAGTCGCGTTTAGCGCTTCTATAGTCGCTCTTTTAGTCGCTCTTTTCTTGGTGGTGTGATGTGCTCTTATATATTTGGGATTCGTACTGAGATAGTATAGAGATGTATGTCTGATGATCAATAGTAAAAGTTGTGTTGTGATTAAGTGTTACATTTGGTGGCAGCGATAAGGTTCGATTTTCCTATCGCCTCCAATATGTCCACTTATGTCCAGTCCGCACCAGAGTATTGTGTGGGCGACGATATTCGGATCTGGATTCGCCGTATGGAGAGAACTATTGCGGCAGGCCGGGTCAGAGAAGCTGAAAAGGTTCCTAGCTTACTTGCACGCTTGAGCAACGACGCTACACGTATTTTTGATCAAGTTGCTTTGGACCCTGAACAAGACAATGATTATTGCTATATTAAAGCTAAACTAATTGAGGTGTTTGCGGATCCTGACGCTGGAGGAAAGGCAAAAAGGAATTCCCAATAAGAGACCAGCGCCCGGGGAAACAAACTAAAAAACAACACAAGGAACCTCAACGGGTATTCGCCCGGCGGTCCCCACAGGGGAGGGCGGAAAAAAAAAAAAAAAGGCCCGCAAAAAAATAAAAAAAAAGAGGGGGGGGGGGAGAGAAGAAAAAAAAAAAAATATAGGACGGGCACAACCCCCACAGAAAAAAAACCCCAACAAGCGGAAAAAAAAATGCAAGAGACAAAAAAGCAGGAGGGCAACAAAACCAACTACAAACTAGTAGTAGTAGTAGTAGTAGTAGTAGTAGTTTATTCGTGAAACAGTAAAGCACACAGAGAAGACAATAAAAAAATTGACACAACTAAGAAAGAAAAGAAAAATTGTCCCGACACATCAACTGTAACAAAAAAAACAACAAACGAAAAATAACAAGAAGCAACGTTTGTTTGTCCGAATCAGTCCAGTAGTACTATTTTATATTCATCGCTGTTCGAGTGAGGAATCAATCCTTATCGGCAACTCTGCAACAAGTACAGACGAGACAAAGACGAAGAAATACACTAAATTCAAAACGTGTATATACTGTCACTGGATGGGCGAGGCTGGAGTAGCAGCCATTGAAACGCCCTCCATGGTTCGACTCAAAAAAAAAAAACAGACGGATCAAGGGATGACTACGGCAGGTATGACGTTTAACGTATATAAGTACCTTTTAAGTATGGGGAAAAATCAACTGTATTTAACTGTTTTAGAAAGGTGGACAAAGATGGGCTGAAAACAATTTCGGATGGTAAATCATTCCAGATGGGTATTGTACGTACTGCAAAGAAATACTTTCTGGTATCTGACCTAATTACAGGTAGAGCTAATTTGAGCAAATGACCACGGTTAGATGAACAAGTTCTATAAGTAAAAAAATTGTCAAATTTCAAACAGATTTGATTATAAATTATTTCATAAGTTAACTTCAAGTCATTTATAAGACGTCTTAGTTCTAAACTCTGCAACCCTAACACAGTTAATCTATCCTTATAATCGAGTTCCGCGAGACCTGGAACTTTGCGAGTGAAGAATTTTTGAACTCGTTCAATTTTATCTATTAAATAAACTTGATGGGGACTCCAAACGGGTGAAGCATACTCCAACTTTGATCTAACAAAAATTACGTACATTTTAATTAAAAAGGCTCTGTCAGTAGTTTTGAAATTTCGGAAAATTTGAGCACAAGTCCAAAATGCTGCATTGCCTATTTTATAACAATGTTCCTTGAACTTAAGGTTACTTGAGATCCATACTCCTAGATCCTTAACTAATTCGCAATGAGGTAGCTCCTCATTATTTATATACAATTTAAGGTCCATGGGGGATGAACCAAGTATGAGTAAATGACATTTTGGTACTGATAACTGTAACTGATACTTGGTTGCCCATGAACATAAACTGTCCAGGTCATTTTGAACTTGAAGCACATCAGCAGAAGTGCTGACAGTAAAAAATAATTTTGTATCATCAACAAAAATTTTTATAGTGGAGAATTTGATGACCTTAACTAAATCATTTATGTAAATTAAAAATAGAAGGGGTCCGAGAACTGAACCTTGGGGGACTCCGCTGGTAACAGCGGCCCAATCAGAAAAGGTACTGTTAATCTTAACGCGCTGAAATCGATTACTTAGGAAATTTCTTATCCATGTTAATAACGGATCTCTGACACCGCAGATTTGTAATTTATTTACCAGTTTGTTGTGAGGAACGGTGTCGAAAGCTTTAGCTAAGTCAAGATAAATAACACCCACAGCTTTTCGAGAGTCGAGGATCGATGTCCAATCATTTAAACATTCCAATAATTGAGTAACAGTACTTTTTCCAGATAACCCTCCATGTTGAGCGTCGCTAAGTATATTATTGCATTTCAAATGAATAAGAAGTCTTTCTTTAATTATAGTTTCAAGACGTGAAACGATGGAAGACGTGAGACTAATAGGACGGTAAGATGTAACAGAGGATCGACTACCCTTTTGTTTATAAATTGGGATCACGTTGGCACTTTTCCAGTCGAAAGGAACAACACCTGAATTTAGGGAAACTTGAAAAATAATTTTTAAAATGGGTGCAATAGAAAAACGAATTTTTTTTAAAAATTCAGGAGGAAAATTATCCGGTCCATGGGAAGATTTGGGCTTAAGTTTGCGAAGTGAACGCAATAAATCATCATCACTTACGTATATGTCGCTCAAAAACTTTACAATTGGATAAGCAAAATCGCAAGTAACATCATCGTTTTCAACAGTAAAAACGGAAGAAAGATAGTCATTAAAAGTGGCGGCTTGAGAATGGATATCTGTTATTGCGACATTATTATGGACTAATACTTCAGGATTACTTTTTAAATGCATGCGTTTATTAACGAAATTCCAAAAACGTTTGGGATCTTCAGATCTTAGAATGTCAGTCTCAATCTTCAAGAAATCTTGGGCACATGATTTTTTAAACTTTTTAACCGTTTGTTTGAAGGCTTTTAAAACGTTTTCGTTTTTCGTGAGTTTATATTTACGCCAAAGTTTGTGTTTGAGTTTACGTAATTTCAAAGATTCACTAGACAAAGGATTACGTGGCGAAGATGATCTATTCTTAACACTAGGTACGTACTTATCTATGGCAGTGTTAAGGACACCTTTAACACACGCCCATAAATAGTTAACATCCATGCTATTCGAAAAAAGTAGCTCCCAATCAGTTGCAAAAATAAAATCATTGATAGCTGTATAATCAGCACGTTTGAAGCACTTTCTAATTTCGACGAGACTGCTAGTTGAAGTCGTAACACTTAAGTTAAAACAAACTTTAGAGTGATCGCTGTCTCCAAACGGTGCATCAACTGAAACATTGCTAACTAAAGTGGGATTGTTGGCAAAAATAACATCAAGAACATGATTTTCACGAGTAGGTTCTAAAACGTATTGTTCGAAACCATTCTGAATAAAGAATTCGAGAAATGATTCAGCATAGCCAGGTGTAGTAGTTTCAAGCTTCATCCAATTTACTGCAGGAAGATTAAAGTCTCCTAAGATTATGCAATCGGAACTTTTTGAGGGCAAAAGGGTACTTATTTTGTCTAAAACTACATGAGATTGTGTTAGAGAGAGATTTGGGGGAATATAACAAAGAATAATTCTACAGAACTTTTTTCCCATCTTGAGTTCAATAACCAAAATTTCGGTTCCTTCATTCGAATAAGTATCAACTTCATAGACTGAATAGGACTTGTGTATAATGGCTGCTACTCCACCACCTCGCCTGCCAACCCGGTCACATCTATACAAAAAATATCTATTCGCGAAATGAAAATCAGACAAAGAAATATTAGAATGTAGCCAGGTTTCGGTTATAAACAAAAAGTGGTACTGGTCTACTGAATTTATTTCATATCTCAACAAGTCCATTTTGTTGCACAAACTACGTGCATTCATCAAGACAGCCTTATTATAACTAGTTAACTTTGTAACCGAACCGATCTCTAATGCCCGTTTGGGGGCAAGAGACGACCTGGCACAATGACACCACGTTGTATCACAACATTTTCACCTTGTGCACGCCTAGCTGCAAGCTGACCGCGCAACTTTCTATCAGCAACACGTTCATTATACGTTAAATCGGGCCTAACCCAAACGCGAGCAAAAATGTCACCAAGTGAACGAAAATTTTTCGACTTATTTAGGAAGGCCTGACGGGCCGATAGGTTAGAAAATTTCACTTTGACAATTCCCTCGCTTTTGGTACCCGGTAAGCCATCGCGAAATGAGGCCAAAATATCACTTCGACTCACATTGGCTGAATCAGCCATTAGACCAACCGCTTCTGAGATGTTGATCGGATCATGGGAAGGGTGATCCTTGGGCAGTCCTAGAACGACGAGGTTAAGCTTCTTTTCCGCTTTTTCGGTCGTTGTAGTCACGATATCATCGATCATGTTTCGCAGTTCAGGCATGATCTTCATCATTACGGCGGTGATAATATTCGCTAGGAGTTCTTCGGGCACGGCTGAAATCGGAGCTGGTTGCGGCTGGACCTGGGGGGAGCGGTTTTCTTGAGAACCGATAGCCTCCTCAAGTGCTTTGATGCGTGCCGGTAATTTTTTGCAGCTATCGCAAGTCACAGACACGTACAGCATCGCTCCAGCGCGTTCAAATTTCTTATATTGTTCGTTGGAAATATTGACGCATGTGCAGTGAAACTTGCTAGCGCACAGTCCACAGTTTATAGTATAGTCCATGGACCCGATAGTGGCATTACACTTCGCACACTGGACTGATTCATCAGAAACCGAATTTCGGGCTGATGTGGTCGGCATAATAATTAAACGTGAGCACCCACTTGATCAGGCAAATCCTAGAACTGAATCAAAAAAATTAGCAAAAGAAGCCCAATTGAGTTTTCCACACTTTGACCATCCATTTATTGTTACAACAGACGCTTCTGGTACTGGTTTAGGAGCTACGCTTTCGCAAAATATAAATAATAAAGAAAACATTATCTGTTATGCAAGTCGTGCGTTAAACAAAGCTGAACGTAATTATTCTACATTCGAAAAAGAAGCATTAGCAATCATTTGGGCAGTGGAAAACTTTAGACCGTACCTATACATGAGCAAATTTACTGTGCGATCTGATCATAAACCGCTTGAATATCTGCGGAAAATGAAAAAACCTCATCCTCGAGTAGAAAAATGGATCGCTAAATTAGAATGTTACCAATATGAAATGTCGCATGTTAAAGGAAAAGACAATGTTGTTGCAGATACCCTCTCACGAAGTTTTCTAAATTCTATTTTGCCAAAATGTATCACTAAGACAGAACTTATTGGTGCACAACAATCTGACAGTACAATTAAAGAAATATACCAGCTAAAAATAAATAGAGCCAAATTTCCACCCACAAAACTATTTCGAGTGAAAGGGCCCAATTACTTACTGCGTCATTGGCAACGTCTGCAAATTTTAGACAATTTATTGGTCAGACGGAGACGTGTGAAAATTGCTGGTAAATTTACTGTGCAATATCAAGTAATTGTTCCTGAAAAAATAAAACAGTCGGTACTAAAAATGATCCATGAAGAAGCGTCGGCACACTTGGGTCAACGTAAAACACTCGAACTTGCGGTTCAAAGATTTTTCTGGCCGTGCATGGCCAAAGACATAGAAAATTACGTGCGGTGCTGTACCGTATGCCAAGCTGCCAAACCGCCAACGAAATATGCCCGAGCTCCATTGAAACCGATAATAACGTCACGACCATCGACCATTATTCAGGCAGACATTATCTACATGCCAATATCAAATTCTGGCAATCGATACGCACTGACAATTATCGATTTATTTACTAAATGGCCGACTGTATATCCAATGTCAAGTTTAACGACAGAGGAAACAATCGACTTATTTTTAAAATACTTTGCAGATAATGGCTATCCAGACGTTATTATTACTGATCAAGGGCGTAATTTTGATTCTGCCTTATTCAGAGAGTTTTGCAAGTCAGTTTCGATTGATAAGCGCAGAACTACTCCGTATCATCCCCAAGGAGATGGCCAGGCAGAAAATTTCAACAAAACTTTGAAAATGATGTTGACTACTGTAGCGAAAGACGAACCATCGCACTGGGAAAAATATATTCCACACGTTTTATTAGCTTATCGTTCTACTATTCATGCATCGACAAAACTATCACCCTTTCTCATGACACGGGGGTTTGAGCCAAAATTGCCGATAGACCTTTGCTACAACAGTTCTGTTCCAAAGGATGCACCTATTTACGTACAACAATTAACGAGAAAAATGATTAAAGTTTGGCAGCAAGCTAGAACCAATCTCCGAAACGCCCAACGACGACAATCTTTGTATTACAATCGAACGTCTTCAGCTGACGAATTTGTTCAAGGCGATAAAGTGTTTGTATACAACCCGACTATGCGGCGGCGTTCATTTGGACTGCCATGGGAAGGGCCGTATACAGTAAAACGCAAGCGCTCATCGTCAACATATATCGTTGCAGACAGATATCAAAAAAGCAAAACGGTTCATCGAAATAAGATGAAATTAGCTCATGAACCCTTAACAGGCTAGCGTAACAAGAACAGCATATTTTATTTCTACAATTTTGGTTACTCTTATTTTATCAGAAGGGAGGAATGTGATGTGCTCTTATATATTTGGGATTCGTACTGAGATAGTATAGAGATGTATGTCTGATGATCAATAGTAAAAGTTGTGTTGTGATTAAGTGTTACAGTGGCACTCCTGAAATGTGGTTTTGGCCATTATTTTGAAAACGCGCAAAAAAACATGCATCGTAAGAACAAAAGTTGATCAGAAGTGAAATTCCTCCAATTTGATGTACATATCACATAAAAAATTTTTTGAAGATTTTTGAGCAAATTTTGTCAAGAAAAATAGATTTTCACGGAAATGCCTTCACAAGGCAGTGCATTTACACGTATGTAATGAATTTGAAAGGCTGAAAAACACTAGCAGTTGTGTTTTACTGAAACGTAATTAAAAATTTTTGGTGTTTTATTGAGTGTGGTATAACTTTTTTGAGAACTAATGAAATACTTTCTGCATGAGACAGAAATATAGTGCGTGTGAATACAAACGCAAATTTTCGGCTTGCGATTTCAAAAAATTCGCTCAACGAAAAAAGTTGAAATTTGGCACATAAATGCCCCTTGTCATTTTCGAGCGGTCGCAAAATTTGATTTTTGGCAAATCGATGGTATGTATCTAAAAAATTTAGCCAAATTTATGTTCTTCAAAAATTTATGTTTTATTTCTTCAAAAAAAAATAAAATAAAATAAATTTTAGTGTTTTTCGATATATCAATCATATTCATCAAAAATGACTTTTTACGACCGCTCGATCACGTTAAGGCGAGCAAAATGAGCTAATGATTGTGTAACAGCTACTTACTTGCGAAGAGAAATCGCAAGCCGAAATTCCACTCACGTTTGGTCTACAGTGAATGCTAATTTGTATCAATCAACTTCATTTTTTGTATTTAGGCATACTTTTACACCAGCTTGCCATTGTGTATCTAACATTGGCCCCAAACTGCCGTTTTTTGAAAAGTCACATTTCAGGAGCGCCACCTTAACATCCCTAGAGAGAGACCATTAAAACATAATAGCAGTCCCCAGAAAATTTTTTAAAATTAAGGGGGCGCTCCGGGAATCGGAAGTTACATCGAAAACTAGCAAAAAAATTGGCAAATGTCAAACTTTACTATACATATATGTACTATGGCACAAAAGAACACTGGAGGCAAAATTTCAAATCATGTGATCATGTCACGTGACTCCCAGAGCACCAAACGTGAGTGGATTTTCGGCAAACGATAACTCTGCTTATACTTTACGTATAGTCACACTTTATATACCAAAATGTAGCTTATGTGATTCTCTAATTGAACATTATTTTGGTATTTAACATTTATGTCAGGTTTGGATAAAAAATGTCATTGTGTTTTCGAAGTCGAACTCTGAGCAATAAAATTCATATCAAAAATTTTCTAAGCTTTATTTTAAAAAACTAAAAAATTGTTCAACTGCGCAGAGCCCAAGGCTATAATTGTGTAAAATTTTGTAGAAAAATATCTTACCAGCTTTTTATAATCAAATGCCGAAAAATTGTTTTTGTATTCACACAGCCTATATTTGAGTCTGCTGCTTCTGAAAATGGTTTCTTGTGCAATTTTTTTGCACAGAACGCAATAAAAATATTTTAATTTTTCATTACGACTAATAAAATCTACGTATCGTCTGTTTGCAAAACCTCAAAAAGCGTTGATGCACTGGCTTACTTGCTGAATTTGCGTAAACGTTGAATAAAATCAGTAAATTGTCCAATCTTTC
This sequence comes from Trissonchulus sp. WLG1_4, assembly GCA_030248245.1. NCBI lineage: Eukaryota > Metazoa > Nematoda > Enoplea > Enoplida > Ironidae > Trissonchulus > Trissonchulus sp. WLG1_4. Next base: position 25,753 of record JASANF010016861.1, read on the forward strand.
CAAATTTTTTGCTATGGAGATATGCACGTCAAAACATCAGAAATAGTATTTTGGGCAACTTTCCTTCAAGAACGATAGGTCATTTTGGCTGTTTTTAAAAAATACTGCCCAAATCCTTGATTCCCGGAGCGCCCCCTTAAACATATTCTTGGTGCACTGTAGACGCGATTCTGGGTTTTACACGTCTCCAACCTGGCTGTTCTACGGTTGTTCTTTTTTATTTTTCGCTGTTCTTTTTTAGAAAATGGTGTTCTAAAGAACATAATTTGGAACAAAAAAAACTCAGCTGTGGCCTATATATACCTTGTTATTATCTCTCATCAGAGCCTATGCATGTATACACAAGATCTTTATGCCGCATTTGCATGACTACACGAGCATATTATGCTACATTTACTTGTGTAATAGACTGTAATAGACGTTCCCGGCTTTTGTTTCAATTTTTGTCCGAAAAAGTTTCTGACACTCCTACAGTTGGCCAAACTCGGACTAAAATTTGAAAAAATCTCCCACTTTTTTTTGGTGGCTACCGCCCCCAGACCTCCGCTACTTTGTGGCTTAATTTTCTTAACTCATTCCAAAAAATCATTCCCCCAAATTTTTGTTCCAAGTACGCTATTGTTTTTCGAGACGTATATTATATATTTATCGAAAACAGCGTGACCGACGGTCGACCACAACTAGTAACGCAGTTTGTGAATATAGCAAAAAAGTCAAATAAGGTAGAGTAAGTTTATGCCGTATCCCCCCCCTTTTTGGAGGTCACGGTCCGCCCCTGGTATTCGGTGAAAATTTTTTCGGTCCCATCCCTTTAAGTGTGTTTAAATTAGACACAACAGTTGATATTAACTTTATTGACAGAGCAAGATATCGTGATGAAATTGTAATGAATGTTGTACTGATGGTTTGAATCTGCCGATAGTCTTATTAGTCTTTTTTTTAGAGTTGGATAACAATTACAATCCCTACTAAAAATCAAAAATTTTCCCACACTCTTTTCTGGGGGCTGCCGCCCCCAGACCCCTGCAACTCTGTGACCACTGTGACTTAGGCCGTGTTTACATTGAGCTTTTTTTCAGCTGCTCGAGCAGCTGAAAAAAAGCAGCAGCTTTTTTCGCAGTTTCCGGCTTTTTTCAGCTTTCTAGCAGCTGAAAAAAGCTCGAGCAGCTGAAAAAAAGCGGATAAGTATGGCTGTCACTATAGACTAGCTGCTCCGTTGTCATAACAACGCTGCAGTTCCAGCTTTTTTTCAGCTGCTCTGGCTTTTTTTCGCCGTTTCCGGCTTTTTTGCAGCTGCTCGAGCAGCTGAAAAGCCGGAAATGGCGAAAAATGCTGCAGCTTTTTTTTTAGCTGCTCGAGCAGCTGAAAAAAGCTCAATGTAAACATGGCCTTGGTGTTCCTTGCCTTTGTCTTGTATGAAAGCATGTGCATGTGCATATAGTTGGATTGTGCGCTATGTATTTGCTTAATACACTGTTAAGTGTGTCGTTTTAGCTGTTTTATTGTCACAAAATTTTTTAGTAAATTTACAGGTTTTATAGTGGTGCGGAAAAAAAACCCTACGCGTTTTTCGGGGAAAAAAACCCTAGTGCTTCCTGACCGAACCTTACGACTAATTTTTCATAAAACCACTTTTGGCTAACGTTGTTTGCACTTTTCAAGAGAGTTACCTTTCCTCTATACTTCTGATACTTCAAGACTTATTGCTCAGAAACGTGAGTAGTTAGAATCCATTTTATTAGTGCAACAATTAGGCGAAAAGTGGCCGTTATAACAGTCTCGAGCATTAATGGATCCGATTTATGTGGAGCGCAGGAAAACCCGAAAAGTTGAAAATAGGGTTTTTTCCCCGCACCACTATAATGTCAAAAAATTTTGAAAAATTTGCAAATTTTATAGTTTCTGGAACCTTTCCAGCCCGCCATTTCTGTAATTTTCGGTGTTTTGAGATCCAATTTTACGTTTGATGCTGCTGTGGTCGAAAATTTGCAGTTTTGACCGAAAAACGCTAAAATATATCGTTTTTTTTTGCGTTAAAATAGCAATTAGGTGCATATTAACACACTTAATTTTTTCCTAACCCTTCCTTAACCCCCCTACCCCGGAAATTTTTTCCTGGCTACGCCACTAATTGACAGTGTCAGTAAAATGAAAGCTTCGTACATTTTGCGTATTTTTGTTCCTTCTAGAGAAGAAACTATTGTTTTGAAATTAATGGCTCACAGCGTTTAACGCTGCTGAGCAGGTGGCATAGCCAGTATGTTTTGCGTGTATTTTCAGCTTGGGAACAGCCTGCTGATTTTTGTCTGCGTATATGCATGAAAATCAATAATCGATGTACAGTGTTGTAGTGATGTACCTATTTCTTCAAAATCGGCACCGTAATGTTTCACCGGCAATATATAAGAGCCATTGAAAAACACTGTTTATTGCTTCATAGAGCTGATTTGCTCTAACTTTTGAGCCAAATGGCTTGATGCAGCGGGATGCTTAATATCCTGCAGCATGTTTTTGTACGTAGTTGCTTACCTAATTAGATCAGATAAGAATAAGCTATGTACGAAGTAGAGTAAAGCCTGGTTCATAGTAATGCGGAAGTGTCCGTAGTTGTCCGTGTTTGAGTAAGTGTCAGTGTCCGGAAGGTTGTCCGTAACATTTGCCCGTGTCCGTGTCCGTCAGCAGAATTAAATCATACTGCTACGGACACTCTGCGGACAATGCGTATGCATATAAAATAACACCAACACTTTTTCTGCGCAGCAGACGAGTGTGTGAACGCAAGTTTTGAAAAATCAATAAAAACGTTCCACACACATAAAAAGCGAGCTGTTGTGCGAAAATTACAACAAATTTCCCATTATTTTACTATGCGCGGAGGAATTTAATGTGCGCGCACGTACACGTGACTATAAAGGCTACAATCTGATTGGCCAATTGCTTACGGACACGGACAAAAGTTGAACTGAATTCAACTTGACTTCTGGGCCCGATTTATCGAAGCAAAATGTTCGTCGTTGAAAATGTTCGTGGTTGAAAATGTTCGTCGTTGAAAATTTTGGATTGATCGAAACATTTTCAACGACGAACATAACACGTAATTATAGGACAAATGTTCGTCGTTGAAAAACAAATGTTCGTCGTTGAAAAACAAATGTTCGTCGTTGAAAAAGCAAACGTTCGTCGTTGAAAATGCTCGTCGTTGAAAAAACAAATGTTCGTCGTTGAAAAACAAATGTTCGTCGTTGAAAAACAAATGTTCGTCGTTGAAAAACAAATGTTCGTCGTTGAAAAATTTTCAACGGCAAACATTTCAACGCATGTCTTGAGCTCCGTTGAAATGTTCGTCGTTGAAAATTTTTTCAACGACGAGCTTTTGTCTTTTAGAACATAATAATGTTCTAAAAAACCAAAGCTCGTCGTTGAAAAATTTTTCAACGACGAACAATTTCAACGACGAACTTTCAACGACGAACATTTGTTTTTCAACGACGAACATTTGTTTTTCAACGACGAACATTTGTTTTTCAACGACGAACATTTGCTTTTTCAACGACGAACATTTTCAACATTTTCAACATTTGAACATTTGTTGTTTCGATAAATCGGGCCCTGGACATCCGGACACCCCTTACGGACACTCACGGACAATTTCTTACGGACATCCGGACAACTGTGAATCAAACTACTCTTACGGACACAGATGCGGACTCGGACAAGGACAGCCCTTGCGGACAACAATGAACAGGGCTTAAGACGCAGTGTATGTAGTTTACAGTAAGCAAGTAAAAGTAAAACCAATTCATTTAAACCTGAAAGGTAGATACCGGAGAAGGAACCTTGCCCCTTTTGGGGCCTACTTGTTATTTTGACTGCGTACACTCAGCTGTATTTTATTTTTGCGCAAGAGTTCAATCTCAGCAATTTAAAACCAAAGGTGAGATCTCCAGCTAGGCCCAAGGAGAATAGTGGGAACTGGGAAAGGGATATATTCTCCTCCCTTCTGATCGAAGCAAAGAAAATTTTTTGGGGGGCCGCTTGCCAAAAATAGCCGTAAATTGATGAAATTTGGTCTAAAAACTGAAAACATTTCTCCGATTACAAATAAACAAATAAATTAAAAGCTATTCCCAACACTGCTGTCGTTATATGTTCAACGTTTTGCAATTTTTTTGCCAAAGCCCTTGTTTTTTTCGTTCTAATAGTGTCTAAATGGTAGAAGAAAAGTTGTTTAAAATCAAACTAGCTTTCATTTGATTAATGTAACGTCGAATTCTAATCAATTTGAAACTTCAACCAATTTTTCAATGAGGAGAAATCGATATACCAAAAAATTCTATATGGCTTTTGGTACTTTTTAAAACAATTCTATGTAGCTGATTGCTAGGTGCAACTTTTCAAGAAGTCGTTTGTGTAGGCAAACCTTTCTAAAAAAATTTCCTAAATACGTTGACCAACATTGACAAAAGTACACTATTTTTCAAACTAATTTTTCGTTAGCTACTTTTTGGCTTTTGAAACTTTTCTTAGCGGATTGTAGTACAGAAAAACTAGTTCTATCTTGTGGAAAATACGTATGTGTAGGCAAACTTCAGGTTTCTAAAATTAAGCTATGGTGCCATTTTTTTAAGGGGGCGCTCCGGGAATCAAGGTATTGGGCCATAACTTTTTTCAGCTAACGAATTCACACCTGTGTCAAGAAGCAAAGTTACTCAAAATGATGTGGGCTTTCATTTGATACCAATATCAAGTTATTTGGAAAATTGCCAAATTTTATAGTTTTTGTTGGAAAACTGCCAAATGGGTGAACATTGAGCAAAAATTTATTAAAAATTCATCAATTCACATCATTAGCCACAAAATAGCAGTCGAAAAATGCTTAAAACGGCAAAATTAATTTTTAAGTCCATTTTTGCCCGCAAACCAAAAACTGTGTTCGATTTCGTATATTTTTAACATTATCCAAAAAACTGTGTAACATTGCTTAGCTACCTAAACTGTTTTTCACTAGGGTCTTGGGTCCCCAAAATTCTGCAAAGTTTCAACGCAATCGGGCAACGCTACGCAAAGTTGCTGGCTCAAAAAAATTATACTGAGCAGTGCTCACGGTAATTTTCAGCATTCGATATCCTTTTGCTGCTTCAACCGATTTGACTCAAATTTGGCATGAAGATAGCCTATCATTGTGCGCAGTTGAATGTTCTTTTATTTTTTAAAATAATGTTCTAGACCATGATACCACTGCTTTTAGTGCTGACAGACCGACCTCGAAAATACAAAAATTGCAATTTTAACAAATTCGCACTGAATAATCAAAAACAAAAATAATGTTCAACTAGAAGAACGCAAGGGCTACAGTTTGATATATGAATCATGATTTTAAGACAAACATGCTATTAGTTATCGCTTGCCGAAAATCCACTCACGCGCAGTGCTCTGGCAGTCACGTGACATTATCACGTCTTTTAAAATTTTTACACAAGGGTTATTTCTTACCTAATAATATATTTTTCTTATATATATATATATATATATATATATATATATATATATATATACCTTTCTTAATATTCTAGTTTTGTCAGCTTTTTGATGACTTCTGAGGCAACTCCCGATTCCCGGAGCGCCCCCTTAAGATTAAGCTCAAGATTACTGTCAGCTGCAGAAGTCGATCTAATTTAAACCTGGTACACAGTTAGAACAAACGTGTATGGTGGCGCCGAACTTTTTGCATTGTAATTTTTAAGGTGGCACTCCTGAAATTTGGGTTTTGGCCATTATTTAAAAAATGCGCAAAAATAAACATGCATCTCAAGAACAAAAGTTGTTCAGGGTTGAATTTCCTTCAATTTGATTTGCGTATCACATGAAAAATTTATTGAAAATTTTTTGAGCTTTTTTCAGCACGAAAAATGTATTTTCACTGCAATAGCTGTACAAGCCAGTGCATTTACACGTATGTAATGATTTTGACAGATTGAAAAACACAAGCAGTTGTGTTTTACTCAAACATACATTAAAATTTTCGGTGTTTTATTGAGTGTGGCGTAAAATTTTTGTAAAATAAAGCTGTATTTTCCCCGTGATGCTGGAATAAAGTGCGTGTGAATACAAACCCAAATTTTTGGCTTGCAATTTAAAAAATTGGCTCAACGAGGAAAATTAAAATTTGGCACATAAATGCACCTCGTTGTCTTCGAGCGGTCGCAAAATTTGATTTTGAGCAAATAGATGGTATTTAACAAATTTAGTTAAATTTACGATTTCCGAAAAACGTGATTTTAGTGTTTTTCAATATATCAATAATATTCATCAAAAATGACGTTTTGCGACCGCTCGATCACGTTATGGCTAGCAAAATGAGCTAATGGTTGTGCAATAGCTATGTAGCTGTGAAGAGAAATCGCAAGCCGAAATTCCACTCACGTTTGGTCTACAGTGAATGCTAATTTGTATCAATCAACTTAATTTTTAGTGTTTGGGCATACTTTTACATCAGCTTGCTATTGTGCATCTAAAATTGGCCACAGACTTAAAACATTTTTATTGCGTTCTGTGCAAAAACATTGCACAATATACCATTTTCAGAAGTAGCAGACTCAAATATAGGCTGTGTCAATACAAAACCGATTCTTCGGCATTCGATTATAAAATGCTGGTAAAATATTTTTCTACAAAATTTTGCACAATTATAGTCTTAGGCCCTGCGCAGTTGAACATTTTTTTAGTTTTAAAAAAAAAGCTTAAAAATTTTTTATATGAATTTTATTGCTCAGATTTCGACTTCAAAAACACAAAATGACATTTTTTATTTAAATCTGACATAAATTTTAAAAACCAAAATAATGTTCAACTAGAGAAGCACATAAGCTACATTTTGGTATATAAAGTGTGACTATACGCAAAGTATAAACAGAGTTATCGGTTGCCGAAAATTCACTCACGTTTGGTGCTCTGGGAGTCACGTGACATGATCACGTGATTTGAAATTTTGCCTCCAGTGTTCTTTTGTGCCATACTACATATATGTATAGTAAAGTTTGACATTTGCTAACTTTTTTGCCAATTTTCGATGTAACCCCCGATTCCCGGAGCGCCCCCTTAAATCGATATACCAAAAACTTGTATATGCTTTTAGTACTTTTTAAACCAGTTTTCTTCGGCGAAGTGCTAACTGCAACTTCTTAAAAAATCGTATGTGTACTGTGTAGGTAAACCTTTTTGAAAAATTTTTTAAAATACGTTTTTATTTATTGAGCAATTGTCTAACTCCAGCTAACTGATCAGTGCAAAATTCCGGGTTATATTCGCTACCCGAACTTGCCTCACGTACTGAAGAAGAACACATATTACCCAGGGAAGACACCCCGAACCGTCTTCTGATGAAATATTGAAGAAGTTCCAGTTCAACAGCCGGTCCCTCACTCAATATCTGTGAGACCTTCTACACCATTCGGACAAGAATCCACTGGTCAGGAAGAATACTGGAAGCCTAGATCATCAATCGAAAGTGCCCACTTGCTACGCCGACCTCCACCACCCTGTGTTGCGTTGTGGTTCGAGTGTACCTAAGGCAAAAGTCACAGATCACAGTGAACCACAGCCAACAGGCATGGTTTTCCCTTCAACCTGAAACCACCAGAGAAACCCAAAGGGATATCAGCAACAGACGTACCCCTATATCTATCACGAATACTGGGTCCGGTCAATGACATCCGGAAGCACTGGATACTACGCGGACTCATCCATGTCCGGCGCCTCATCTGTGGCCTCCTCCTCCACCTATGCCACCGCTGCCGCCGCAACCATAGAGGATTGCTGATGACTTTTACGTCACAGCATGGACAATTTACACGAGCGGATGTAGCTTACATCAATCAACAGTTGAACAAGTTGGAGAAAATAATGTCCAGATTGGAGTCTGGTTTACGGGACAGCCTTCGAGCTGTAGCCTTGCCCTTTCTACTTCAACTGGAAAGTTGGCCTCAGAATCGAACTTCCTGCGCGGTCTGGCATCGGGGGAGAAATTTTTTTTTACGCCTAATACCCCAGCTCCAAGCTCCTAACGCCGACAGGCCTGAGGCCTTACATTGGAGATTTTTTAGTCATAATTTTGGGACTCCGGGTCAAAGTCGAGAACTTGTCTGTAGGCGCAGCCAAGTAACTTGAGAATAGAATTTTTAGTTAATGTGTTACCAAAGTTTGGAATTCCTTGCCTTCGAGAAACTGTGGAAAGTCCATCTTTTTTTGTTTTAAAAAATCGCTTGACACAAGATGATATCTCCAAGTTCTTAGTTCACACATTTTGAATCACATTTTTCAAATAGTTATGTTAAATTTGTTATAATGTTTTGCGCGTACTGCACTGTAGGCACTATGTTATATATTATGTACTTTATCTTAATTTTGTCATACAATCTTGTACAATATTTGGTGAGCTTAACCAGTAGCTAACACACATGTTTTAATGTAATTGTTTTGATGTTAAACCCTGAACCGGGGAACTAATGGACGCAGTGAGAGATGCGCAGAGCGCCAGCAAAGATTTTGACCGTCGCCTAAGCGTCCCAGTTCAGAGAATAACGCCTAGCTTCGAGCTAGGTGTTTACGAGTCAATCGCCTGAAAATCGCTCGATTGACAGGTCCGTTTCGCTCCAGGCGGATGGGGAAACCACAAAACCTACACGGCCCGACTACGGCCGGCAACTAACTAACTAGACTACGCTAGACTAGCCTTAGAACATCAGCATAAAAGTTGGCAATTTATTGACACTGAAGGGCAACGAATTATCAAAAACAGAGCAGTGGGCAAAATTTAGAGACAAAACATGGTGGGGAGAGAAGAACTCACGAAATTTAAATGCTCCAAACGCCTCAAAGTCAATCCCTACGTTTTACACGCGAAACATACCCATCCTGTGAAATTTGGGTGATCGGAGGAAGAGCAGAAAAAAACCGACCGTACTCGTCGGATAAGCCAAGGGGTCTACACCAAAGGAAGCGAGAGTTACAACAAAGTCAATTTAGAAAACTGTCGGAATTCCTCTCTCAACTTTCCAACGACAAATATTAAAGCCCTACTGCGTGTGTATAATTTTCCAACAATTTGGCAATGTATACTTTTAGAATTTAAAGAACAGATCTTATAATTTCTGTAAACACAATGAAGAAACTTTAGCTCCTGGCTTGGCTTGCTGCCACGTGGAGCTATTTCATCAGCAAAAGCAATGCAAAGCCAGTGCCTCACGTGATATCTACGCAGAAGAGGAACGATAAAATAATGTAATAAACATTGCCAAACTGCGTTTTTAATGTGCGCGCGTTTCCTGTGTGAATTTTGAGTGTAAAGAGACTATTTCTCATCGTGGAAATGTCAACCTCGTACAGCACCTGTTCGGCCATTCACAAAAGGTGCCCCCCTGCGTCTCGGCAACTCTGATACACAACACTAGGACAGGTGCTGGCGATGTGGACATTTCCACTGCAGATACGTTCAAAGTAAAGCATAGAAATACATAGCGATTTCGAATTAAAACATTGTGACAAAAGTTTGAGCGATAAAGCAAGTTATAGCAACGAGTACAAACAAAATAACCATTACAACAAGTAACAAAACAAGTCCCTAAAATTTCGGCGTAACTCCCCAAGAAACAGCTCAAACACAACACTGAACTCACAGATAAATATTCCCCAAAGAATTTGCCTACATCATCCCAAATCGTTTCCCTTTTCCTTGGGTTCCATCCCTCGATTTCAGAGGTTTTCTTTTTGACAACAAACTCTCAGGAATTTTGACTCTACGATTTTTAAACGATTGACGTCAGATTCAAATTTCAAGTCCGACTTTTCACGCACTGGCTCCGATTAATTTTAAACCAATTTGAAAGAACCGCATAATAAAATAAAACATAATGAAAACAAGCAAATACATTTATGAATTTTAACATAATTTTCCTGACCCCCTCTCTGGAGGTCTCAGTAGATCGAACTATGGATTGCTGGAATTATAAGTCCAGAGTGCTAATCATTACAAGGCTCCGAGTATCCGAATCGATAAAAGCTCAATTGTGAGTTAGTTCACCCACACACTCATACACCCTATGCCTTCGTTGGTCGCGATCCAACTCCGGCCTCACTCATACTCAAATACCTGGAGGATTTTCGGTTCAAATAATTTCGTATCATTTTTGGGCATTCCCTTAGTATCTTTACGAGAACTTCATAATTTCAACCCAATTTCATGTCAAAACTAGTTCCAATTTCAACCACTACGTCTCCACTTTTTTTCAACTACTCGTAAACCATCAACTTCTTGAGCAAAGGACACAAACCGAGTACTGGCCAGGTTCCCCTTGTGCCTTGCTCCACAAATTTCAAACACAAATTCTTCTTTCTTTCGTCAACAAATCTCTCAAAAATTTTATACTCTCTCGCATTCCTCGGTCTAGGACAAGCCGTTTGACTTAACTTGATATAAATTGCTTGACTATTTCTTTTTCCCTAATAATTCTGTATTTGTCTTTATTTAGATGGGTACATGTGCGTGTCACTGTGTCAGTACTCAGTAGCCTACATTGATTTGATTTTATCCATTTTAGCCTAGTGTCAAATAAATTTTTCATGTCTCGTCTAAAATTAGTGTGAAAATGGTCACAAAATTTGACACATTGAGATTAAAGCAAAAGTATTGTAAATTGGTATTTTTGAACCCACCTTGAATACAGCTAAAGTGGTTTGCTACTAATTACAAGAGTTTAGTGGTAAACATGATTTGTTTGGCTAAGCGCTAAATGTTCCCAGTGCTATAGCCGAATTTGCCAGCAAACGGATCGCCAGATAGCCCGCAGAACCGCAGCTAAAGTCAAAACCTATTGTGCCGACTGTCCAAATCAACCTAATTTGTGCTTGGATTGCTTCAACAGCAGTCAGGGGGACAACAACTAACTTCTGAATGAGAGAATAGAAATTACATGCCAGCTTTAACTCTACTAGCAATTTGTTTTCTGTACCAGTTATACTTGCTATTTGTTGTAATAAACACGTTTTTATGGGTCCGCTAGTGCGCATAGTGCAACAATTTGACCAATTTCTACCACGCATAGTGAAAAACTTTTATTCTTTCTGTCAGGTATTTTGTCACCCACCGGTGGGTGACATGCGTATTACGGGAACACGATGTCACCCACCGGTGGGTGACAATGCCGCGAACGTGTTAAGGTGGTAGTAACGATTTCGACGATCTCTTACATTAGATTTCAGTGAAAGCTCTTTTGAGGCGACTAGTAGTAGTAAAGTAGTGGCAAAGTAACTATAATTTTATGAAACTAGATCAAAATGTACATAAATAATATATTTTAATATGAAAATATGCATGTTAAGACTAGCTAACACGTTGGTTTAGTGTTTTGTAACGTAATAGCTAGCCTTAAACTAAGAATTTAAAAAAACTTAAAAAAAGCACACATCGGAATTGTTGCTTAGTTTACAGAAATTATTACGTCTTCATCGCAAATCTAGAAATATCTGCAAAAACGTGCTTCTAAGTCATATCGTTGAAATCGTTACTACCACCTCAAGGAAGCGCTTCGAGAATCTGTTTTTTCGCGAATTATTATTTTGGAGCAAAATAGACCCATAGTTCTTGAAGAAAAGTTGTTTTGAATATGATCATGAGTCGATTGATGTGTATAATTCAAATTAAAAAATCGAAACTTTAAAATTTGTGTTTTCGTAAATATTTTTTTAATATGACCAAACTAGCCAGAAGTGAGATAAAAAAGAAAGTAAAAACTGATACGATTGTGCATTGAAATCATAACTACATATCACATCATATCATGGTTACAGTATACAGTATCTCAACAAAGTAACTTTTTAGCCTTCATTTAAGTGCAAATACACCAACTTTCTCTCGTCTTTAAAAGCCTTGCTTTCATGGTCCATAGAACTCTCAGGTTTTAGGAAAGTATTTGGCAGGAGGTCCCCGTTTCAGGATAGGATACCGGCATGGTTCCTTCTGCGTTCGCGGTTCGTTTTCGGTTTCGACTAAGGGCAAAGGTTAAAAATATTTCTTTAACTTTCGAGCGCTTAAAACCTGTCGTTTTCTAGACGATAAGTATAGTTGCCGAGCACTGCTGAAATACGTAACGGCTCCAGCCATGTAGGACATCCTTTAGGGACTTGAACTCGAGGCACTAATACGCGGTCACCGACACAGAATGGCCCGCGCCGGTGTACTGGATTTGGCAGGTCAGTCAGTTTTGGATGTATATACTATATTCAGAATCTGTCTCTACCATGTAATTCTGGGTAGGTCGAATTTCTAGTGTTAATTAACACTAGAAAGGCAGGTACCTCCCGATTTTTCACTGCATAATCTGTGTCACAATAAGATAATTTTCAATTTTTACGCATTTATGGGCCAGTTTTTTGGCCAAGAGAGGGAGGGGCGTGGGAGGTCGAAGGGGAGTGCCGACCCCCACGGGGGGGGAGTGGATACTCCCCCTACCCCCCTCCCTATGTGCATCTATGGTTGCAACTTTATAATCTGTAGTATGTACCTAGAACAAATCCACGTTTTATTTAGACCACTCACTATCATTGAAAATAGTAATTAGAATTTGAACAGATATATCCTAATAATGGTATTCATATGTACGTTGTGTTTCTGATTGCTGTTATGTATCTACTCACATATGTAGGTTATGTGCATCTCTGGGGTGGAACGATATCCCTTTTAGGGGCAACTTGTTTAATCTGAATTGTGGATTCATCACCTACATACAATTCGTGTATGATTAAATTAATGTCTTTTATTATTTGCTAATCTCTCTGAAGTTACATGAAGTTCTCTTATTTGTCAACTAATGCACAAAAACTTGCATCAGTCGAAGTTAACACTTCATTCTTCTTGGTCTCATTGTGTAATGGTGAGCACGCTGGACTTTGAATCCAGTCGTCCGAGTTCGATTCTCGGTGAGACCCTCTTTTTTCAATATTTTTGTTTGTTTTTGAGTTTATAAAAATATTCACAGTACTAGACAAGCTTTGGAGCAACTCAGCAGAAATGTGCACAGATATTGGGATTTAGAAAAATGATTTATCCACAATTAATGGCCGCGTTTAATATTTCATTTGGAATATTGACACTCCGGCTTCACATTGTACCACTCCTCACTCAGCAGAAGAGCTTGTTTAGCATTTGTTTGAGAGAGCTGTGGTTTGTGCGCAAGATGAAAGGCAATCCGAGCAAGAACTTGCTATACTTCTCACAAGCCCAGACGCAAGAAGGAGCTTCCAGCTCATTGATTGCGTAGTGGCGCTCGTGAGGCTTCGGCCCGTAGGCTTACAAGAAGTGAAGCAATAGGTACTTCCGCGCCATCTTAGATCTGGGACAGCACAGCCCCTAGTTTAACGGTAGATGCATCACATACGTCTACTGTTGGACATCACATACATATGACATACGTCTTGGCAGATGGCGAAACGATAGCATTCAGTAAATTGCATGAAAGTGCTTATTTGATCTGCTTGAACGAGCACGAGAATATCACCACGGCACGAGCACGGCAGCACGAGAAATCCAAACGAAAGGTATATCCTTGCCCGTGAAACTACGCAAAATTTCGGCCAACGTAGCAATGGTTGGAATTGCTGATAAAAGCCCACCATTTCTGAAAACAATCGGGCTTCGACGGCTCAGGAAAGTCTTTGAGCGGCTGCAGGCGTGTTATGTTCGGTGAAATACCATTTTCTGAGACAATGAAACCCAGAAAATGAACTGATGACGTACTGTAATAACATTTCTGTACGTTCACGCGAAAACCATTCTCGCTCAGGCACGTAAGACTTTATCCAGGGCGACGTCGTGTTCAGCTTGACTTCTGCCAAACACGAGAACATCATCTTTGTAGACGATTGCGCTGTCAATGCCTTTAAGGGTTCTCTCAACAGTTCGTTGGAAAACAGTAGCGGAGTCTTTGGGACCCATGGGAAGACGGCAATACTGATATAGGCCCTTAACAGTTAAGGTTGGTGTGATAGGTCTGGATTCCAGAGCTAGTGGTATAAAGAAATACGCTTTCCGCAAATCCAACTTTGTAAAAATTTTGGCACCACGAACCTCCAGAAATAGGTCCTGGATGTTTGGCAGTGGATAACGATCAAATACTTTTTAGGATACGATAAATACGATAAACGATGTGATTTAGTAATACGATAAATTACTTTTTTTGATAAACAGACGCACACCCATGGATCAAGCGTCCGTTAAACCAAGCTATTCTGCCAGAAAAATAAAAACGTACAGCAAGCCAAGCAACTTTTTAACAAATAAAGTTTTTCCCCAAGTGGCACAGATTTCAAATCGCATGTCTTGAGTTGAGACATGAAATAGCAACTATGTCAAAGAAACTGATTAATTTTCATTTTTTTAAATAAATAGGCTTTGAAGCGAGACATTTGTTGTTATAGTTGCATGAAAAGTTAAAGGTCGCTATGACTCAAAATTTAGATAGAATTTCGAAAAAATTCATCGTCTTACACGTTTGAAAACCTTTCAAACGAGCTATAGATCGTCAAAATTGATGGAGTTCGAAATGAGTTATGTGTGCCCTGAAAATAAGGTCACGTAACAGATATAAGTCACGTAAGGGGGTAGTGTCGCTAAAGCAGTTTTGGTCATAGGTTGTGAAAACTGAGCTTTTTGCTTTGAAATAGTACGTTCAATGGGCAACTAGTCCAACATTGTATGGTGTCAAATAATTACAGCCAGACACCATACTATCAATATCGACAAATATTTTGGACCAATCGCATTAGTAAGCCAAACATCACACAATAGGGACATTAATTTCAAAAAATCAAGATAGATATCAGATTGGCCAGCTTGTGAAGCACACATAATGTGTGGACACACAATTTTTGATAAAAAATAAGAAAAAAGAAATTCAAAGGCACGTTTTTCTTTTGATTTGAAAATAAGCGTCTAGATTTTTCACAATTCATCATTATTGCTGTTACTACTTTACAGTTTCCGCAGAGTTTCAGAGTTCAAACAGGTATTACTCCGCGACCACTCAAGCGATTTGCACTTAGCTTAGTGTGCGTAAACTACAACATATGTGCTATCAGTTTGTGCAAACAAACTGAGCAGAATGTTTGAAAAATGTGACGAAAATATGGAATGTGAATAGGTTTTCAAAACATCATTTTTCTGACTTTGCTACATCATTGCAAACTATATGCTGCACCAATTTTGCTGAAACTTGGCAGAAATATTTGGCTTTAGATAAACTTTTAATATATAGAAAGAACAATTTCTAACATTTCATGAAACAAGCTTTACAGTCGCGCAAAGTCGACTGCTTTCGCAACACTACCCCCGTAACAGACACAAAAAATCAATTGAGACAAATCCTTTTGCAGAAATGCTCTATTTGATAACGCGCACCTTCCTAAATTGCAATATATCCAATATAAAATGAAACTGACAAAATAAAATTTTAGAAGCACGTGCAAATTCTTGGAGCGCCACCTTATTTTTTAAAAACAGCCAAACGGCATATCTCCATAGCAAAAAATTTGGATAAAATTGGACAATTTACTGATTTTATTCGACTTTTACACAAATTGAGCAAGTAAGCCAGTGCATCAACGCTTTTTGAGGTTTTCCAAACAGACGATACGTAAATTTTATTAGTCGTAATTAAAAATTAAAACATTTTTATTGCGTTCTGTGCAAAAAAATTGCACAAGAAAGAATTTTCAGAAGCAGCAGAGTCAAATATAGGCTGTGTGAGTACAAAACCAGTTTTTCGGCATTCGATTATAAAACGCTGGTGAGATATTTTTCTACAAAATTTTGCACAATTATAGTCTTAGGCTCTGGGCAGTTGAACAATTTTTTAGTTTTTTAAAATAAAGCTTAGAAATTTTTTTATATGAATTTTATTGCTCAGAGTTCCACTTCGAGAACACATAATGACATTTTTTATCCAAACCTGACATAAATGTTAAAAACCAAAATAATGTTCAACTAGAGAAGCACATAAGCTACCCTTTGTTATTTAAAGTGTGACTATACGCAAAGTATAAGCAGAGTTATCGTTTGCCAAACATTCACTCACGTTTGGTGCTCTGGGAGTCACGTGACATGATCAAGTGATTTGAAATTTTGCCTCCAGTGTTCTTTTGTGCCACACTACATATATGTACAGCAAAGTTTGACATTTGCCAACTTTTTTGCCAATTTTCGATGTAACCCCCGATTCCCGGAGCGCCCCCTTAAATTACACAGGTACATAGCCCCACATTTTTAATCATACAGCACCCCCCACAATATATAATTATATTTATAATTAATTATTGAGCTGCGTTGGTAGATTACTTGGTCAAATGAAGATTCGCAAAATTAAGATTTGTGAAACCTTTAGCAAATCGTGGTAATTTTTTATCACTTA
>JASANF010016862.1:0-33617 GCA_030248245.1 Trissonchulus sp. WLG1_4
TTTTTTTGCGCCTATGATTTACACGTAAAATCCGGAGCCCTGGAAAAGTAAAAAATCGACGAAAACATTGGTTCCAGTTTGTCATATTTGCCGATGCGCTTTTCCTGGGACTACATTGTGCTGTAATTTGAAGCGAATCGGAGAACCTAAAAATTTTCACTTTTACAGATGGGGTAGCCTGTAGCCCAGGAATTGGGTAGCCTGTAGCCCTGTAAAAGTGAAAATTTTAGGTTCTCCGATTCGCTTCAAATTTGCACTCAATGTAGCCCCATGGAAGGCGCATCTCAGATGTAACAAACTGGAACCAATGCTTTTGCCAATTTTTTACTAGGGGCTTCAAAAATTCAATTTTACGTGTAAATCATAGGCGAAGAGAAAAGTTTTTTTGAGGTTGTAAAGCGTCCCTTTACTCAAAATTTTTGTTTACACTGACGAAACTGGATTTTTACAGAATTCAATAGCCTAACGTCCTCAACCCCTATGATCCGTTTTTTATTCTTTTTGCCCATGGCCTAAGCAATGACGCCAAAATGTAAAATCACTCAAATTTGGCCGGCCCAAAAACCGGCCTATTTTTTCACATTTCGCAATCGACTTTGGATTTGAAATTACATATCAAAAATCCGGATCACACGTATTTTGCGCATACATGTGGGCTAACTATGATGCCAAGTTTCAGCCTGATTGGTTCGATGTGGTTTGTGCTAGAACTGTCCAGCTTAAGGGCTACTTTTAGGCTTTTTGGCAATACTTTATCCCTATGTAAATACACTGACAAACGCACTGAACCAAAAGTGCACCTTCAAGCTTAGTCGCTTCTTATCCCCTGAGGTAGAGGTGGCTTGGGGAGTAACATATGTGAAAATAAGCAAAATTGGAGAACTTTGATTTTTGACCACCCCCTAACTGCATTTCTTTAAATGCATAACTTATTTTTTTAAATTGCACTAGAAAATTGTCAGTTTGCAATACGCTGGACTGTACCCCGACTTTCAATTTTTGTTGGCGACGAAAAGTTTCGCTAAAAGTGGCAGCCAAATAATGCCATATCTCAATATATTCACAACACAGGATAGACGGCTATCGACCAATTTAGCAAAAAAATCAAAATGAAAAAAAAGAAATTCTCTAGAAGGAACAAAAACATTTCATCAGTAGCTGACAGGCAGGTCGCATTTCGAAAACAGCGACACAAACATAACATTCAGTGATGAGTTGCCGTTCGCGACACAGTTTGTGCAACAACCGGCCAACAGTAATTGAATATAACTACACATATTCGACCAATCCTATTGCAAGTTTTCCCACATTTTTTGCTAGCTTTCAGCCCTCTGATCAAACTAGCTAAGCTTCGCGAAATTTTTGGCTCTAGCTGAGAACAACAACCAGCCAACTCGCATCACACTCAATTTTGGCCGTTGCACTAACTGCCTTCAGAGTGCAACAACCGGCCAACGGAAAAGCGCGCCGCACAAAAATCAATTTGGCTCACAAAATCAGACCCACTGGATACATCATCGATTGTACAAAAGTAGCTACTTAACTCATTTTTTTTCAAAAAATGAAACTAACCGTTGTTGTTCCAGGTGACGATTTGGCGTCATTTTACACTATGGGCAAAAATTTAAAAAAATTATATAACTTAGAGATATTAGCATCGAATCATGAGCTTTGTCAATTTTCACAAAAATTTTGGCAGCGGCAATAAAAAAACGTTTTTGCACCTATAATTTACACGTTAAATTTTCAAAAAAAAGCTTTTTTCAGTCAAAAAATTGGCAATTCTTCGGTTCCAGTTTTTACGCGGCCTCTTCAGGGGCCGTATAGTATATACGCGGCCCCTAATAGGCCGCGTAAAAACTGGAACCAAAGATATGCCAATTTTTGACTGGGAACTTTAAAATTTAATTTAACGTGTAAATTATAGGTGCAAAAACGTTTTTTATGTGCACAACGCGTGTCCCTTCATCCAAAATTTTTGTGAAAACTACGAAGTTATTTTTGCATATTCGATGTCTAATATCTATCAACTTATATAATTTTTTTAAATTTTTGCCTAGCTACCAGCCCTTGCAGTGTTAAATATGTCAAGATTAACCCTTTCCTTCATGAATTTTGCCAAATTGCACTAAGTCCAAGCTTTGGCTGATTATCCGCTTCACAGACGCATGCTTCCCAGTACAACTGCACTATTGTCACGCCAGACCACTCGCCACCAGCTTACTTTACTCGGATACCTAGGTATCCTCATAAGGAATGATTAAATATCAGGCCGACAGGTTTCACTAGTAGGAGATAGTGCTAATTGTTGCTTAGAAGCAACATTATGAATGAAAGGGTTAAATATGTCAAGATTAACGCTTTCCTTCATGAATTTTGCCAAATTGCACTAAGTCCAAGCTTTGGCTGGGATTTGATCCGCTGTCACAGACTGGGCATGCTTCCCAGTGACAACTTTGTGGCACTATTGTCACGCCAGACCACTCGCCACCAGCTCGCTTTACTCGGAACCTAGGATCCTCATAAGGAATGATTAAAATCAGGCCACAGTCACAGTAGGAGAAGTGCAATTCTTAGAAGGATAGTGCAATTTGCCACTAAATCACCAACCAAAAAAAAAACCAAACAATATAGTATATACGCGGCCCCTAAAGGCCGCAAAACCAACCAAAAACCAATTTTACAAAAAAAATAACTTAAATATAGGTGCAAAAACATGCACAACCGCCCTCACCAAAATTTTAAAACACAAGACAATATTCAATATATCAACTATATAATTTTTTAAACATGGCGTGTGTAATGACGCCAAATCGGTCACCTGGAACAACAACCGGCTAACTTCATTTTTTGAAAAAATAGAGTTAAGTAGCTACTTTTGTACAATCGATGATGCTCTATCCAGTGGTGCTAATTTTGTGAGCCAAATTGCATTTTGTGCGAAGATAGAGCAGCTTTTCCGTTGGCCGGTTGTTGCACTCTGAAGGCAGTTAGTGCAACAACCGGCCAAAAAGTGATGTAATGCGAGTTGGCTGGTTGTTGTTCTCACTCAACCAAAAATTTCGCGAAGACTTAGCTAGTTTGATAGAGGGCTGAAAGCTAGCCAAAAATGTGAAAAACTTGATCGGATTGGTCAATCCTGTGTCAAGTTATTGTCAAATTACTGTTGGCCGGTTGTTGCACAAACTGTGTCACAAACGGCCAACTACATATACGTAGACGGTTAGTAGCTAGCCTGATGTTATGTTTGTGTCGCTGTTCGAATGCGACCTGCCTGTCGGCTACTAATGAAATGTTTTTGTTCCTTCTAGAGAATTTCTTTTTTTCATTTTGATTTTTTTTGCTAAATTGGTCGACAGCCGTATCCTGTGTTGTGAATATATTGAGTATGGCATTATTTGGCTGCCACTTTTAGCGAAGCTTTCGTCGCAACAAAATTGAAAGTCGGGGTACAGTCCAGCGTATTGCAAACTGACAATTTTTAGTGTAATTTAAAAAATAAGTTATGCATTTAAAGAAATGCAGTTAGGGGGTGGTCAAAAATCAAAGTTCTCCAATTTTGCTTATTTTCACATATGTTACTCCCCCAAGCCACCTCTACCTCAGATAAGAACAACTAAGCTTGAAGGTGCACTTTTGGTTCAGTGCGTTTGTCAGTGTATTTACATAGGTAAAAAGTACGCCAAAAAGCCTAAAAGTAGCCTTTACTTGGACTGTTCTAGCACAAACCACATCCAACCAATCAGGATGAAACTTGGCATAATAGTAACCCACATGTAAGCGCAAAATCGTGTGATCCGGATTTTTGATATGTAATTTCAAATCCAAAGTCGATTGCGAAATGTGAAAAATAGGCCGTTTTTTGGGCCGGCCAAATTTGAGTGATTTTACATTTGGCGTCATTGCTCAGGCCATGGGCAAAAATTAAAAAAAACGGATCATAGGGGTTGAGGACGTTAGGCTATTGAATTCTGTAAAAATCAGCTTCGTCAGTGTCAACAAAAATTTTGAGTAAAGGGACGCTTTACAACCTCAAAAAAACTTTTTTTCGCCTATGATTTACACGTAAAATTGAATTTTTGAAGCCCCTAGTAAAAAATTGGCAAAAGCATTGGTTCCAGTTTGTTACATCTGCGATGCGCCTTCCATGGGGCTACATTGAGTGCAAATTTGAAGCGAATCGGAGAACCTAAAATTTTCACTTTTACAGGGCTACAGGCTACCCCATTCCTGGGCTACAGGCTACCCCATCTGTAAAAGTGAAAATTTTAGGTTCTCCGATTCGCTTCAAATTTGCACACAATGTAGCCCCAGGAAAGGCGCATCGCAGATATAACAAACTGGAACCAATGCTTTCGTCAATTTTTTACTAGGGGCTCCCAAATATTCAATTTTACGTGTAAATCATAGGCGCAAAAAAAAGTTTTTTGTGCTCACAAAGCGTTCCTTTACTCGAATTTTTTGTTAATACTGACAAAGCTGATTTTTACATAATTCGATAGCCCAATGTCATATCTCAACCTCTATGATCCATTTTTTTAAATTTTTGTCCAAGGCCTGAGCAGTGACGCCAAATGTAAAATCACTCAAATTTGGCGGGCCCAGAAAACGGCCATTTTTTCACATTTCGCAATCGACTTTGAATTTGAAAATACATATCCAAAATCCGGATCATAAGATTTTGCGCATACATGTGGGCTGCTACTATGCCGAGTTTCAGCCCGATTGGCTTGATGTGGTTTCTGTTAGAACTGTCCAACTAAGGGCTACTTTTGGGTTTTTTGGCGTACTTTTGCCTATGTAAATACACTAGTGATGTGGATCGGATCGGATCGGTCCGAAATTTTGATGCCGATCCGATCCGGATGCTTGATTGGCGATCCGATCCAGGCCCGGATCGGCCGATCCGATCCGATCCGCCGATCCGATTCAAAATTGCGTAACCTTGATGAAAGCTAAAGAATCTCATTGTTATATTGTTATAATAAGTATAACTTATTATAATGAGTATATTGCTTTAAAAATTTAATGAGTTTGTTTACAGATAATAAGATGGCATTTTTGCAATGGAGCTACATAGACAATCCCACGACCAAAAGTTTTGATTAATAGAAAATGTAAATGTCTTAAAAATTTTGGGTCACTACCGCACGTCGTGGATTGGATACCCACGGGTCGGGTTGGGTTGGATCGGTAATTTGAACCGTGGGTCAAACCTTGGGTTCCCACTTCAGGCCGCGCTGGTCGCTGCATTTTGTCGAACCAGCAAATTCTGAAAAAATTTTCACGTATTCAATCCAATCTGGATACATAAATTTGGGTACCATTCGGTTAAAGTCACTAGCAATGTGAACAATGTAGGTACAGATGTACAGTGTGCAGATTGCATAGGGGTATCAGCTAAAAACGATCGATCATCAGGTACGGTACCTTAAAATAGTGGGTCAAAGTTGGTCGTGGGTCGACTTTGACGGCGCGGGTTGGATTGTGGCTTACCCACTAGTGTCAAACCGCGGGTTGGGTTGGGTCGCGGGTATAAAGTTTTGAGAAAACATGTTGCAAGAATGTTTTTGTAGGCGAAAATTATTATATATTTCTAAACATTTCACATCACACATTTAGTACGTGTCTTCACAACTTGAATGATGAGAAACCTCTCCTGCACATATACATGCAAAACTGTACGCTTCCGATAATATAAAACCGATATTTTGATAATTTGAGTAGTAGTTATACTTGTGCGTTTGATTGATCGCTCGAAAATTTTTTAAAATTACGCAAAATTTTGTCAAATTACGAAATTTTGTGGTCGAGACTCAAAATTTATACTACCGATCCGGATTGCCGATCCGAAATGTTAAAGCCAATCCGATCCGGCGATCCGATCCGGCAAATTCAGCGATCCGATCCGATCCGACCCCCGGATCAGTCGATCCGATCCGATCCACATCACTAAATACACTGACAAACGCACTGAACCAAAAGTGCACCTTCAAGCTTAATTGTTCTTATCTGAGGTTGGGGTGCCTTAGGGGAGTAACATATGTGAAAATAAGCAAAATTGGAGAACTTTGATTTTTGACTTGGGTAGCCCCCCCCCTTAATGGGGAAAACTGCCGTTTTCCACTTAACCCTTTGCTGAATGAAATTTACCGGATACCTAAGGTGTATATCCTCGTGAAGTAACAGATTCTGTGAAACATAACGCCGACAGGTTTCACTAGTGTGAGATAGTGCTATTTTGATGTAACAGTATGCAGGAAAGGGTTAAGAAAAAGGGGTTAGGTAAGCAGAAAACTGATGTATTTTTAGCTACATATAGGACATAATATGGACTTCTTTACTCTGCAAAGGAACCTTGCCCCCTTTGGGGCCTACTTGTTTTCATATACACTGGTAATAAATGGGTTTTATTATTGTGTACTGTTTGATTTTCTTGGTACGGTAAGGTAATGATTCCATTTTAGAACCTATATTTTCGTATATTGCCTCTGGGGGAAGCATTTTTGCTACATACATAACCGCCTATTTTATTTTTTGGATTTTTTGAGATACACCACCCTAGAAGCTGAGCAGTCAGTCAGAGGTTTTCGCAATTTTTTGCTATGAACCGTCCATTTTCCATGCTCAAATCGAGTGAAATTAATGTTTATTATGTTTTAACTTAAGTCAAACGAAGGCACTTCGTCCCCATTCCTTCCACAAAACTGGTCAAACTCACCAGAACCGTCAAGTTGATTTTGCCTATCTTATACAATAGGCGAAGTTTAGATATAATTAGTATAACTTATGTGCCCTATACAATAGGTGAATTTTAGATAAGGGCAACAGGTAACGGAAACTGTCCGATTCATTCTTAGTAACTGACGTCTTGAAGCTCTAGCTTTATTCTGAATTTTTGGGGGTGTACGAGCCAGAGTACCTACACAAATATTAGTTAGTACATACATAAAAAATTCATACTTATGTGATATAGCATGTGCAGTGCAATTGGCCGTTTTTATACAGTCGGGAGCAACAACTGGCTAACCGCCCTTGGCCGTTAATTTTTAATCCAGGCTCATGGGTAACAAACAGCCAACTGTGTAGTTGACCGGTTGTTGCTCAACTTCAAACAATGTCAGATTTTCACGCTTCCGCAAAAGCAAAAGTTCTGAAATTTGGTTCACTCATGAACCTGTTCGGCTTCTTTAAGAAGAAAAAAACCACCAGCGTCTACTGATTCACTACAGCGAGTAAATTGATTTTTTTGTACAAATTGAATTTGGTGAAATACTATTTAGTTACAGCAGTTAGCGCTATAATTTTTTCGAAACTCATTAGGTAGTACTTTCTGCTACGTCTGTGCCAAATTACAGCATTCATGATGTCAGCATAAATTCTTGGTGCATCAGGTTAGAAAGCGGCTAACTGCTGATCTTCATCATGTATGTGCAAAATTTTGTGGCAGTGCAACAACCGGCCAAACCATCAAACACGTGTAAAATTTGTGCTGCAACAACCGGCCAACTGCAGATGAGAGTTTTAAGATTGCTTCGGAAAAATTGTCAGTTCAAGCTTTTCGGCTGAAAATTTACAGAATAATAGAATAAAAGTTGAGGTTTAATTTAAGCTACTGCTTGTAAAAAATGGTTGAATAAATGCTGGATCAAAATGCTGCAAACTTTAAAGTCGATTTTCTCATTTTCAACTTTTTGTAAGTTAGCCGGTTGTTGTTCTAGGACGAAAAAAAAAAAAAAAAACATAATTTAAAAAAAATTAACTAATTACTATATAATAAAAAAAATAAAAAAAAAAAAAATAAACAAAAAAAAAAAAAAAAAAAAAAAAAAAAAAAAATAAAAAAAAAAAAAAAAAAAAAAAAAAAAAAAAAAAAAAAAAAAAAAAAAAAAAAAAAAAAAATGCTTAAGGGAGCGCTCAGCAATAAAACTCATGTTTGGCGCTCAGCTCATGCAATAAATAACAATACCACTTTAATTGTATATCAAAGAGACATAAAAAAACCTATTTACAATACAGTTCAGCACTTTAATGTGAATGTGTCGAATTTTATGACCATGTCGAATTTCCTATTCACACTAATTTTGTTTTTGACCTAGCTCAGCGAAACTTCAACCGATTTTGAAGATCTTGGTATCAATATAAAGATCTCTCAAAAATCTAGACGTGATTAATCTTCGATTTTTCATTTTAATTTCTGATTTTGCATAAAATCGATTTTTCAAAAATCAGTTTTGTTTGAGCGACTACAAAAAGTGCTGCGGGCCAAAATTTGAAAATCGAAAAACTTTCACGTCTGCATTTATATTCTTTCTTTCATTGTGCAAATTTTCAACTCAATCGCAAACGGCAGCTGGGACCCAGGTCCAAAAAAAGTAGTCGATTTCGCTACGCAAAAATGTAAGGTTTGCCCACACGTTTCGCTTTTTCAAAAATTAGACCTTTCCTAGGACTGCATATTTCCGTTGAAAAAGTTACAAAAAGCCATACTCAATTTTTTAAGAAATTAAATCAAAAATTTGACATTTTCGAAGATTTATCAGCTTTGTAGGTTTTTCATTTTGGATTTGCTATTTTCACGGCTAAATAACTCAGCAAAACTTCAACGTATTCTTAAGTTTAATACATCAATTTAAAGCTAAGAAACAGCATATTTCAATGATATGAGTAATCATTTTATATGGAAAACAAAAATTTTTTTGCTACGGCTACAAAATTGTCCAAAAAATTTAAAAATTTTTTTTATCACAATATGCACATCAAATTAAAGCTATTTTCATTTTGAACAACTTTCCTTCAAGACATTATGGTCAAAAATGTCGCTGAAAAAAATTAAACGCCAAAGTCGGTTCCCCTGAGCGCCACCTTAAACATACTTAAAAATTTTCTATGTTTTATTGAGTGTGGTGTAATTTTTTGGTAAAATAAAGCAGTATTTTTTGCATGATGCTGAAATAAAGTGCTTATGAACACAATCACAGATTTTCGGTTTGCTATTTTAAAAATTGGCTCAACGAGGAAAATTAAAATTTGGTATATATTAACGCATCTTTTTGTCTTCGAGCGGTCGCAAAATTTGATTTTGAGCACATCAATAGTATTTAAAATATTTATTTAAATTTACGTTCTTCGAAAATCGTAATTTTAGTATTTTTCAATATATGAATCATATTCATCAAAAATTACATTTTGCTACCGCTCGATTACGTCATGGCAAGCAAAATGAGCTATTGGTTGTGCAACATCTGTCTAGCTGTGAAGAGAAATCGCAAGCCGAAATTTCACTCCTACAATGATTGCTAATTTGTGTCATTCAACTTCATATTTCGTTGTTGGGCATACTTTTCCACCGGCTTGCTGTCGCACATCTAGAACTGATTTGGCTTCCCTTCGCGCAAGGTTACGCACAAAAATGTGTTTGTTCGTGTGTGTTTTCAAAAATACTCAAGTGTAGACTCAGATTTGGATTTAAGCTGAGGCTTAAGCCCGGTTCACGCTCGTCTTTATGAAAAGTGTCCTTTTGTTTTTTGTTCTTATGCTTTGATTTTGCGCACTTTTGGTTGTTCTTTTGAAACTGTCCTTTTGTACACTTTATACATGTAAAAATTTCAAGGAAAACAAAAATTGTACTTGTAAATACAAAAAACATGTAGAAGCAAAAATTATAAGAAAAGAAAGTGTATACTATCGCTGCCATCAAAATGCAGACTTGTTGTAATTTCATTGGCTAAGCACAAAAGGACTCTTTGTCGAATAGAGCAATTCTCTATTCAACAAAAGACAAAGACGAGCATAAAGACTCTTTTTCTGTCTTTATAAAGACATAAAGACATTACCATAAGGACATCAAGTCAAACGGACAAGGACATAAGGACAGAAACATAAGGAGGAAAGGATAAAAACAAAGACAGTTTATAAAGACAGTCAAAAATTGCATAAAGGAAATTTCATGAAGCCCAAGACAAAAAGATATAAAGACACGAACAAAAAGACAGTTTAAGGTGGCGCTCCGAGAATTTGCATGTACTTCGAAAATTGTAAATTCTTGCTTTCACGGTTATATTGGAATTTAGCAAGGTGCGCTGTATCAAATTGAGCAATTTTGCAAAAGGATTTGACTCAATTCATTTTTTGTGTCTGTCACGTGACTTGCGAAAACTGTATTCACAGGGCACACATAACTCAATTCAAACTCTATCAATTTGGACAATTTATAGCTCGTTTGAAAGGCTTTCAAACGTTTGGGATGCTTAATTTTTGTTTTGTGAATTTCGTTTTAAATTTTTAGTTATAACGATTTTTAATTTTTCAAGCAACTTTAACAACAAGTATCTCGCTTGAAAGTCCATCTATTAAAAAAAGAAAATTTAGGCAGTTTTTTTGCTTATTCTTGTATATTGTGTCAAAATTTTATGTCTCAACTCAAAACGTGCGATTTGGAATCTGTGCCCTTTGGCAAAAAACCTTGGTTTTTTACTGAAAAGTTGTTTGGCTTGTTGCATGTTTTTATTTATCTGGCTGAATGGCTTAATTTTACAGACGCTTGCTTCAACTATGTTTGTCTCTTTTTCAAAAAGGGAAGTAATTTAGTTTTATCTCGATTTTCTGCGCACGGTTTTTTTAGTTTGGTCGTATTAAAAAAATGTTCACAAAAACGCAAATTTCAGATTTTGGATTTTTTGAAAAATTTTTCATTTTTAGTTATACACGTCAATCGATTCCTGAACACCTGCTGAACAACTTTTCTTCAAGAACCATAGGTTGAGTTCGCTCCGGGAAAAATAATTCGCCAAAAAACAGACTCTAGAAGCGCCACCTAAAAAGACATAAGGACGAGCGATGAAGACAACCAAAAGAACGAAAAGACAACCAAAAAGACAAAAAGACTGTCAAAAAGATGAGCGTGAACCGGGTTTTTTAGGCTTAGACCCAGAGTTAATATCAAGCTTAGTTTAGCCTCAGGCTGAGGCTTAGCCTTAGTCTTGTAATTTTGCATTTCTTATGTTTATGTGCATACCCTAGCCCGAAAGAAAGCTAGGTCTAGGTTGCCGTTTTTAGAAACCCACATTTCAGGAGCGCCACCAAGACCAAAGTAGCGTTCCTTAAAATATGACTTTTCTAAAAACGGCAATCTAGCGCCATTTTTAGATCGAGCGGTCGCAAAATGTCATTTTAGATGATTATGATTGATATATTGAAATACACTAAAATCAAGATTTTCGAAAAACGTAAATTAAAAAAAATCTTAATTACTATCGATTTGCTCAAAATCAACTTTTGCGATGTCACTCAAAATCACTCGAAGACAACGAGGCGCATTTATGTAACAAATTTTAACTTTCCTCGTCAAGCCAAATTTTTTTAAATCGCGAGCCGAAAAATTGCGTTTGTACGCACACGCACTTTAGTGCATCATGCAAAAAAATACTGCTTTATTTTACAAAAGAATTGCAACACATTCAATAAAAGGCTGAAAATTTTCAAGTACAACACAGGTGCTAGTGTTTTTTCAATATTTCAAAATCATTACATACGTGTAAATGCACTGGCTTGTAAAGGTATATCCGTAAAATATTTTTCTTGCTGGAAAAAGCTAAAAAGTTGGTAAAATTTAGGCTTAGGCTTAGGCTCAGGCTTAGGCAATATATAAAAAATCGAAATTTTCAGAAAAATTCTGCCAGCTTAGCCTAAGCCTAGACGATGCCTTAAAACATAACGCACTGAAAACTATCCAAAAACAAAGATTATAGCCAATTTTGGCTTCGAACTTTGGCCTACGTTCACTTCCAAAAACACTGAAAATGCAATTTCCAAGGGGTCATAGCTCAGAAAATCCAAAATTGTGGATAGGGCTTCTATTACAAAAAATGCTTCCCTCATGGTGCTCTCCAAAAAATAGGTCCGCCATTCCCCCCCCCCCCAGGCCCCAACTGCACTTGATCCAAAAATTAGACGATTCTGGTGAATTCAATTTTTTTTTCAATTTCTGGTTAATTCAATTTCGATTCTGGTGAATTCAATTTTTGAGTCCAATTTTTTGGAAGGAACACGGGTGTCATAAACCATAAGCCATAAAGTAGCAGGGATCTGGGCCTGGGGGCGGCAGCTGGCTGTTCATGAAATCAATGGACGAAAACGGCGGTTCGGTCTACAGTGCGGAACCAGTTTCGAAATGCCACCATCCATCACCCATACTCTGTCCGAATCGGCCAGGGCAACGTCACACTCTGGAACAAGGTAGGGCTCACGATACAAGAAGCCGTAACTTTGTCCCGGCTCCGGACAGGGCACACCAGGGCAATTCAGATCGACAGGGCCACAATTGGCTTGGACCAAAGCTTGGCTTGGACCTGCCCTGACTGCCAACAACAAGATGAAGACATCGACCACTTTTTCGCCTGCCCTGCCAAAGGACGGGCTCTATTCGAGGTCTTCGGCAAGCATTCACTGCAGGCCGGGAACGCACTTGGCCACCCCCTGGCCACAATCAAATTGCTGCATCGGCTCGACTGAGCCTCCTCTGATATGGCTTCGGCCGCTCACCACAACCACCAACGACAACAACATATGATTCACTAGGCTGAGCTGGCAGCAATCTCTAAGCTGAGCATGGCTGAGCCGGCAGGATTCTCTAGGCTGAGCCGGCAGGATTCTCTAGGCTCAGCCGGCAGGATTCTATAGGCTGAACTGGCAGGAATCTCTAGGCTGAGCCGGCAGAATTCTCTAAACTGAGTTGGCAAGATTCTCTAGGCTGAGCCGGCAGAAACCTCCAGGGCCCCGTTGCACCAAACACTGATAACTGATAAATTATCAGTTATCAGTAAATTATCAGTAAACTGCGTTGCACGGCGTTTACTGATAACTGATAATTATCAGTTATCAGTTATTAGTTATCAATTATCAGTGTTGCACAAAATTTACTGATAATTATCATTTATCAGTTATCAGTAAAATTTTCCCCATTTATCAGTGAATTATCAGTGTTCGTTGCACAAAGCAAAACACTGATAACTGATAACTGATAATTTTAGCCAATTTTTTATCAGTGTTCGTTCACTGATAAATTTTATTTATTAGCATTTTCCAGCAACTACAGTTACTTTTGATGTATGTAAACAATGTTTTAATAAATTTTCTTGAAATTTTCCGCTTTTTGCCTAATGTTTCATACTTTGGTACCATATTAGGGATGAAAACTGATTCAGTGTTCCGGTGTGGTTCATACAGTGTGCCAGCCACACAGCATTGTCTTTGTATAAGTGATACAAAAATTGATTCAAATGTGAAAATATATGCCTCTAAATCGATGCTCATAAAAAAGTGAATATAATGACGAAGAAAATTTTAGAAA
Source organism: Trissonchulus sp. WLG1_4 (assembly GCA_030248245.1). Classification (NCBI taxonomy): domain Eukaryota; kingdom Metazoa; phylum Nematoda; class Enoplea; order Enoplida; family Ironidae; genus Trissonchulus; species Trissonchulus sp. WLG1_4. The sequence continues at coordinate 13,352 of JASANF010016862.1, forward strand.
AACAGTCGAATTAACGCTAATTTTTACGTTTTTTACGGTTTACTGATAATTTATCAGTTATCAGTTATCAGTGTTCTTGTGCAACACTGATACTGATAACTGATACTTGATAACTGATAACTGATAAATGTCGTGCAACGCTATATATACTGATAACTGATAACTGATAGTTAATAACTGATACTTGATAACTGATAACTGATAAATTTTTGTGCAACGGGGCACAGGCTGAACTGGCAGGAATCTCTAGGCTGAGCCGGCAGGATTCTTTAGACTGAGTTGGCAGGAATCTCTAGGCCGAGCCGGCTGAATTCTTTAGGCTGAGCTGACAAGATTCTTTAGGCTAAGCTGACAGGATTCTCTAGGCTGAGCTAACAGTATTTTTCCTGAACAATTTTCTTATGGTCCCTAACCTAAGCCTAAGCCCTAAGCCCAAGCCTAAACTAAGCCTGAGCCTGATACTAAGCCTAAGCCTAAGCCCCACACTAAGCATAAGTCCTAAGCCTAAGCCTAAGCCCCAGTGTAAATTGAGGCCCAGTTTGAATTTGGTCAAAAATTGGACGATTCTGGTATTTTTGGCCAATTTTTCGGAAAGAACGGAGTCAATGTGCCAATTTTTCGATCCTAACAGATTGTAAGCAGTGTTTCGACTCCGTTTAAACATATTTAGAACGGAAAACGGAAAAAACACGGGTTTCTGAAAAAAAATTGCGCTAACGTTCCTCACTGCGGGTTCAGATTTCGGGGGGTCATATCTCAAAAAATCCAAATAATAAAATAGGGGTTCTTGTAGCAAAAATGCTTGCCCCAAGGTGCCTACTCAAAAAATAGGTCCACAATTCCCCCCCCCCCCAACTGCATTTAACCTCGGATATGTAATATTTGTCAACTGTCAACCGACTATATATGCACATGTGTAATTTCTGTCAACTGTCAACCGATATCCCACACTCTGCACAGGTTACTGATATTTATATACTACCTCCGTTACGGAATTTATGCCAGGAATAGTAAACCACCATGTTGCGGAGGTCTGAGGTCTGCAGCCCCACAGGAAGACATTTATTAAAATTTTTCGATTTTTAGGCCTAATTTAGTCAATTGAAGACGTATCGGAAATTATTTTCCATAGGCCCTCTTTGCCAAAGGGGGGGGGGGCGGGGCCCGTGGGGCCCCCCTGGATCCGCCACTGCAAAGTACCTTTGTTTTGATTCTCAAAAACTGTCTACATTATTCGTCAAATTTATCCGTCGCGGACCAGAACAGCTTTTCCCGCAGTTATTTTGGGGGGGGGAGGTTTGATGCCCTAACCACCCCATAGACCAAAAATTATTTGAATGTGTCTAGGTTTTTTCAGATCCTTAGGGTGGATTTCACAAAGGTGGTTTTACTAAACATGGTTTTACGTACGTTTTTATATGATTTGCACATAATTTCATTACGAAATATCTCCTGATTCGTTACGAATTTCCTAGATTTTCTTAAACCATGGTTTTAGCTCAGTTGAAATTTCAGCAAAATAGAGACCTGCTATGCTGCAGGTTTCAAATTTCAACTGCGCTAAAACCATGGTTTAAGAAAGTCTACGAAATTCGTAGCGAATCAGGCGATATTTCGTAATGAAATTATGTGAAAATCATATAAAAACGTACGTAAAACCATGGTTTAGTAAAACCACCTTTGTGAAATCCACCCTTAATATTTTGACATGCGTTAAAATGTTGGGGTTCAAGAAACTAGTACTACCCAACACGGATAAACTCTTGGAAATTAACCCCTGTTGGTTTTAACCTGACCGCTAAAAAGAACTTTTTTGCTAGTAGAGCAGTTGCAGATTGGAATTCCCTTCCAGATTGTGTTGTGGAGGCTCCCAGCGTCGGTGTTTTTAAAATACGTTTGGCAGACTATATATTTGTTTCACTAAAAAAAAAGAAAACTCTTTTTTTTGTTTATTTCGTTTATATTGTTATCTTCTCCTCCTCTTTTGTTTGTTTCTTTCTTGCCTTTGTTATTATTAATAATAATAATAAATAAGAAAGTTCAAGTAAACTGCTACTCAATTTACGCTTACTAAAGTTGCAGAAGCCAACAATTTTTAAATTACAATCAACTACGAAGTTCGCAGTATTTGATAAAGTATTTTATTAATATTAATATAGTATTATATTAATAGATATATTTATAATTATATTACAAGTCTAGTGGGTCTAGTTTAGACTGTTTAAGATGTTAAATTCCAGGGCAAATGAATACGTATATAAAAAATTGTTGAATTTTGAAAAAGTTTGGTAAAAATTGAAATGTAAAGAGATTTGTTCCAACATGGGCTGATTTTATTAGTCACAAAGGTTGAATTTTAAAAGGCCCATAACGGACAGTAGGAATGACGGACAACCGAGATATTGACATCAATTCTTTAGATTTAAGGAGCGCTTTAAAATAGGGATCACATGACCGTGTCACGTGAGCGTACCCTGAGATATTTATTTCGGCGTAATCTGAAGTGCCAGGTGGTCATGTGACCCCTCTTTTGAAAGCCAGCAATCCATTGTTGCTATTCTTGTGTCCGTCCGAGTACTCTAAGACCAGTTATGGCGCCTTTAAGGATTTGAGAAAAACACTTTTCGTAATGTAGTAATTACGAATTGTGTTCGATGGTTTGAAACCCTAAAAATCCCATAACTTTTGTTATGGGGGTCGCAGCCACTTGGGAGTTTCACCATTCGATTGGTGAGACGAAGTGCTTTCAAGTGACGGGTCACACGACCCCTTTACTGTAAGTTGACGTATTTTTGTCCTTGGCACCCGGACAAAAACCGCCATAAACAGCTCCAGACGCTTTTTATCAAAAAACTATGCATATTTCTAAGCTTACTACAGGATCCAGGGTTTTTTTTGAAAATGGAAGGTGTGTCCAAGTTGTGTCCGGCGAAAAAAATTTGTGTCCCGTAAGCGTCGAGTGTGTCTGGGTGTCAGTTCGGCCGTTCGTGTCAAGCAGGTTTTTTTTAAAATTTTGCGTGCATAATTGTGTTTGTGAGCAAAAATTTATATTTTTGTACAAACTAAATGTGTTTTCTTTGCCTATATAAAAGTATATATATGTGTGTGTATGTGTGTTTTTATACCTTACGTAGATTTTTTTCGATCGGGGAATAAAAACCGCAGAGGGGACTCTTGTGTGATAATTCAGTGGGAAAAACTTACGTGGGGTATGAATTCCCCCCTACCCCCCCCCCCCCCCCTGGGTACGCCCTAAAGCCATACCAGTGGCAGATCCAGGAATTTTTGCAATGAAACGGGTATATATATATGAATAAAAATAAGACTTGCATTAACCTACTGAAACATAACAGCCAATACTAGAAAAAATGCCAGACATACCATCAAATGGCAGTGATGCGAGTTGACGCGGGGGTCTGGGGGCGGCAGCTCCCAGGAATTTTTTCGATTTTGCATTAAAAACAGTGCATTCTGAGCTTATCACAGGCTCGACAGGTACTGTGCATTATTGTGCCAAAGTTTAATTATTGTGTGCAAAATTTAAAAAAAGAGTATATACATTTGCACGGGTTTTGCACAAAAAAACCTTGGCTGGCGTCAAGTTGTATTGTATTGTATTGTATTTGACTAAGGCAAGTATAATAATGACAAGGATAACAGACAAAGGTGCAAACTTTCTGCACGCAAAAAGAAAATAAGAAGAACAAAAAAAACAAAACAAAACAGCCGAACTTAACATCAAAATGCTATCGAACTCAACTCTCTCTTAAAGGCGGTAAGGGTAACGGAGTCGACAACGCAAGCCGGTAAAGCATTCCATTTTTCAACAATACGAGTGGAGAAGAAATTTTTTCTAGCGGTCAGTTTAAAACGAGGTTGTTTAAGTTTCCAAGCGTGTCCACGGGTTGTCCTAGCTGAGACTGTAGCCTGAAGCGTAAAAAAGGCATCGATATCCAGGTCAACTAGACCATGCAAAATTTTATAGACCATAACTAGATCACGAAAGGAGCGGCGATGCTCTAGTGTTTCAAGCTTCAGTTCAGCACAACGTTCAGAGTAACTTAAGTTGTTATCATTTAAAAGCCTTTTCGTGAAATATTTCTGAACTCGTTCCAAAAGCCTGATATCTTTCTGTAGGCCTGGGTTCCAAGCTTCACAAGCGGACTCAAGAATAGGGCGGACATAAAGACAGAATAAATTAACGAGCAGGTCCCGATCCTTGCTAACGAAGTTGTTTAACAACAAATTAACAACAGTAAAACCTTTCTTGACGACGGAGGCACACTGCTCGGAGTTTTTTAGGTTTGATTGGATAACGACTCCCAAATCTCTGCAGGAATTGACCTCTTGAAGTTCGCAACTATTGATACTGTATTTGACACTTGGGTTACTTGAACCAATGTGAAGAACCAGACATTTTGTAACAGCAATTTCCAATTGCCAAATACGTAACCAAAGGCAAATAGCATCCAGGTCCATCTGCAGAGAATTGGGATGCGAACCCTTTTCAAAAGCAACATATAATTTGATGTCGTCTGCATACATTAAAATTTTAGCCCGAGTAACAACTAATGGTAAATCATTAATATAATAGAGAAAGAGGGTGGGACCGAGTACTGAACCTTGGGGAACCCCACTAAAAACATCTGCATATTCAGAGTAGCTGTTACCGACACGAACTCTTTGCCTCCTATTTAGTAGGAATACTTTAAGCCAACGAAGTAGAGAGCCCCCAATCCCCAGTTTTTCTAATTTATAAAGCAATTTTTCATGAGAAACAGAGTTGAAGGCTTTTTTAATATCCAAATAAATTACATCAACAAAATTTCCTTGGTCAACGGATTCAGTCCAGTCATGTAAGTATTGGTTACAAAGCGTCCATGCTTGATGTAAACCATTTTTGCTTATTCGCTATTTATGCAGAAACGTACGTAAGATGTGCAGTGGCATTACCCAAAATTTTGCAACGGTGGGGATATAAACAGAGCCAATTGTTTTTTTAGCCGCACTTGTCAGTAAAACACAGAATGCATGGGCTGGGGGCCGCAGCCCCCAGAAACCAGAGCTTTTTAAAATTTCTATATGTACATAAGCTTGCATAGAAAAAGCAATTTTTGCAACACTTGCGCTAATGTTTGGGCAAAATTGAGCTTAGAATCCAAAACTAGATGTATGTATTGGAATTTTTTTCTAAAAAATGAAGACCTTGTCGATTTTCAGGCTAAATTTAGTCAATAGGAAACGTATCGGAACTTTTTCCCTCCGGGTAAGAAAAACCAATGGGTTTGAAGTTTCGAACATCACATTACAGTGTAAATGCAGCATAATGTATATATTCATGAATATACATACAGCACTGGCGGTCCCAGACTTCAATTTCCGGGGGGGGGGCTTGGAGGTCTGAAGAAATTTTTTCACTTTTTATAAAGCTTGTAAAGCCGCAGCCATTTTAAGCGCGAGTCTGTTTGTTGTAAAAGCTAGTGGTGTACCCAGGAAAAAATGGAGATTTTTTTCAATTTCTAGGCCGAATTTGGTCAGCTGGAGACGTATCACAAAATTTTTCCGACAGGACAATAAAACACAAGATGGGAACATCAGCCCAGACAGTGTATTACACAACTAAATGCAGCATAATATACTCGTGTGGACATGCATAGGCTTTGTTGAAAGATAATAACAAGGAAGAGTAAGTTACAGAGTCGCAGGGGTCTGGGGGCGGCATCCCCCAGGAAAAAATTGGGAGAAATTTTTTATTTTTAGGCCAAATTTGGTCAATTGGAGACGTATCGGAAATTTTTTTCGGTAAACCTAGCTACATCATCACCATAAGCATTGTCAGGGGCTTCTCGAGAGGTGTGTCTAAGTTGTGTCCGGCAGGAAAAAATTGTGTCCCGCAAGAAAAAATTGTGCCTGGACACACTCATGGACACAAAAAAAAACGACAGGATGTACTACATTTTTGCAAAGCATCATGAAGAATCTGTCATTATCATTATTTTTAGTATATAATATATATGGTTCATAGTTCATATTATGTAATTAGTATAATTATATAGTTCATATTATGTAATTAATATGATCAGCATTTTTTTATTTGACATATGCTGGGTAGGTTCCACATACAAATGCAAAATCGCTAAGTCAGACAACCGATTCTAGCTCCAACTTCAGTTAAAAACTCCAGCATGATAAATAGAGACTGTATAAAGGTTAAACTTAAAGTTAGTCAAAATTAGCCGGTGAACTAACATTCCCTTTCTGCAGCAGACAGTTTTATACCTTTTCATGCGTGTCATTCTATTTGGAAACTTCGCTTTAAAAAAAATTTTTGAAAACTAAGTGTCATCTGAAGTACCGAGACCACCATATGGCAGGTCTCGGCTTCTCTACTGAGACCGAGGCCAGCCTAGTCTTGGTTTTTTTACCGAGACCGAGACTGCCAACCCTGCTTACAAAAACACTGAAAATGGTATTTTCTAGGGGTGATATTTAAGAAAACGGAAGTTTATGCATAGAAATTTTACTACAAAAATGCTTCTCTCAAGGTGCTCTGCTCCAAAAAATAGGTAGCTTTTGAATGGGTCAGAAGATTACAGGAGATTTATGCCAATTTGCTACATGAAAAATTTATTTAACAATTTTGTGACGAAAAAGTCAGGTCAGTCGACTCTGGAGCTGTTTTTTAATTGTTTAGGCTTCAGAAGTAGCAGCCGTGATGTCTAATGGACAAAGTCCTTCGGATAGGAAGGAGTCCGTAGACGTGAATCCTTTTCGACCCCATGGTGAGCTGAGTCACGAAGTCGAGCCCATTGTGGAGTCTTGGAAACAGAAGCCCTGGCCCACCTCCCCCCATTCTAGTCCCAAAGGCTCCTCGCCCACCGGAGCAGGGGATGGCCCGGTGATAGCCGTGCAAGACGGACCCCAAGCCACCTCGACTCCATCCAAAAAATCCTCTCCTTGGAAGAGCAAAAAACAGCACCAATCGAACTCTCAGCAGAATGACGCCAAACAGTCCCCGGCGACCGGGACGGCCGAAGTCCAGCTACGAACTGTTGCTTCCCCACGAACGGCCGGCCAGGCTGAACTGGTTCACGTTGAGACAAAGGAGGCTGCTAAAAACTCCAAAGGCTGCTCTTGCTGCTCTATTCAGTGATATTTATAACGCAGTCTAACACTAGCTAGTATATATTGACACTGTTATATACTTGGTGAAACAATTTAGGGGTGGCTTCCCCCCTAGATCCGCCACTGATTTCCGGTAGGCATGCCCTTTTTTGGTACTCCGAAGTCCGAATCGCAAACCCCGGATGTGCATTCGGGTGTTTGGGATTACCAAATATTGATAAGAGAACTACAAACATAAATAAATATATATATATATATATATATATATATATATATATATATATATATATATATATATATATATATATATATATATATATATATATATATATATACTGCTAGATTATTTATGGTTAAGTATTTTAATTATATTTCATATGTTTTAGGTATTATATATTATTACATCGTCTATGATTAATTACATTTATTACTATTGCCACGATAAGTCACTATATGCATTGCCAATATGTGTGGAAACTGACATTTGGATATTTTTGTATTAAAATCTGTTGTAAATATGGTCAGGAGTTAGTTATACAATGTTGTTGGAGAACAGTTGTGAAAGTGTTTCTCCCTGATTTGAGGAAGACCACGAGTTTTGCATATTTTGCGAAATTTGCAAAATTTGACTCTTCAGATTTCAGAACTATGCACATTATTAGACATTGGTTTATGAGACAGTTTTTAAACCACGTTGTAAAAAATGTTCAGTAAGCTATATATTCCTTCGTTCTGTGCAAAAATAAACTGTGTAATCTTATTTTTTGTAAAGCAACATTTCAATATAATATGCGCAAGTAGTGGCATGCTTTTTCAAGCTTATTATTTGCGTAAATTTTGCACAGTGGCCAAAAGTTGTTGTTTTTCGAAAAATGTTTTGACAAATTTAATTTTCTAATGTTACTTTAATGACTTGACTAAAATAAGAATAGTATTGTGGACAAAAATGTAACAGAAAGCTGCATAAAGCTCATTTCACATGGGGGCGCATTTTGCTCCATTGTGTACACCATGGCGCATGAACGGGCGCACGAGCAAGCAACCAAGCGAGCAAAATTCAACTGAAGCAAACATCACAACAAAACAAAATCAGCAAAGCGGATTCCGTAAACCCGGATTCTATATAAGAATGTTAACGCATTTCGTACAGTACAATGGAGCAGGCAGTGTCGCATTCTATACATTAACATTGCATTTTAGTTATCGAACTTTGCTCGTGCGCCCACTCATGCGCCCTCGTGTGAAATGGCCTTAAGTGCCTTGAAACTGCGTCCTGCTACTCGTCCAATTGTATATTATATAAGCTTTAGTGATTTTCATGCTGCTTGCTGGCTGGGCTTACTGTGGCCTTCTTTTATTTATATATTGTATACTGTATGTATAGGGTTGTGGATTCTGGTTCAGTTGTATTGCTCTTTTGTTTTGTTATCGTTGACTGCTTTTGTTTTACAGTTAGTCGCGTGTTGCATTTGTATTTTATGTATTTTAGGCTTAGTGTTTTGCGTTGTTGAAGTATTCTGTTTAGTGCTAATTCCTTGCTAGTGCACCCTTATATACTATTGTTAAATTTTAAGCATACGTTTTGCAGTAGCTTTTTGCTATGTGTATTTATGCTTATCTTTCGTATTATTACAATATTGCGAAAAAGATTGAATTTTACTATGCTATTAAAGTAACGACCTTATGAGTTTGATGTCTATTTTTTTTAATATTCCGTTAGCTTTGATAAATGGATTAAATTAACGTAACGTAGATGTAGGCAGCCCTATTTTCAGTTAACACTGACAAGAACCCTCAGTAGGGAAAAGTATGACATTTACTGTTAGCTAAATCGATACCAAGGGCGTAGCCAGGGGGGGGGGGTCGCGGGGGTCGCAACCCCCCCTTTTGGTCGAACCTGAAGAAATTGTACACAAGGGTCCCCCCTTTGGTTTTTATTGCCCGGCCGAAAAAAATTTCCGATACGTCTCCGATTGACCAAATTTGGCCTAAAATTAAAAAAATTCTACCAATTTTTTCCTGGAGGGCTGACGCCCCCAGACCCCTGCAACTTTGTGGTTCACTATTTCTTGTTATTATCTGTTATCAAACCCTAAGCATGCATACACGACTACATTATGCTACATTTACTTGTGCAACACACTATCTGATGTGATGTGGTGGTACCATCTTTTGTTTTAATTTTTCTGTCGGAACAAATTTCCGATGCGTCTCCAGTTGACCGAATTAGGTCTAAAAATTGAAAAATTCTTTTTCTGGGGGCTGCCGCCCCCAGACCCCTGCAACTTTAAGGTATAGTATCTTGTGTTTGTGAAAATCCGGCCTATAAAATTTCTGATACGTCTCCAATTGACCAAATTCGGCCAAAAAATTGAAAAAAATTTTTTTTTTTCTGGGGGCTGCCGCCCCCATACCCCTGCGACCTATGGCTCAGTGGTCTTGCGTTTACAATGCGCGTGGAAGTACTAAAATCACTAAAAACTTCACTTCAACTTTAAAATTACTATCAGTGAGTGAGCAAAAAAGTGGACAAGGTGCGACCCCCCCCTTTTCAAAATCCTGGCTACGCCCCTGATCGATACACAGGTACTCTCCGCTAACGCTGCTATTGGCTGGCAGTAGTCTCAGTTTCAACGGAATAGCCCTGGTTTTATCTTACTCCAAGCTATCTCAGAAGACGCCACTGTATTTAGAGTCGTATAGGATTATTTCTGAAGTAATGCTGCCAGCCATGCGAATACAGCACACGATGAGCTCTATAAAAACCACTAGCACTGAGATGGCGATTCCGCAGCCGTAGAGAACGATTAGTTTCGTAGCCAGAACTAGTTGGTACTTAGAAGTTTTGTTGTCGTCGTGGGGTTCCCGACAGATTACAATGTCGTCGAGTTTTGAAGCTTCATGACGTTTGATTGCTATCCAGGCAGGATTTCTCAGGGTATTAATAACCTTTGGCGGTGCCTTTTTGGTCATGACTCGAGTCCATAGAATCCCAGGACTGTTCAGTATCGGATTGAAAGTCCAGTGGCATTTTAGAGACGTACAGTTCGGGTTTGCGCGTAAATTGTACATATTCTGTAGGAGTACTGCCTTTGGATCGCTGCTCAATTTCTGACAAGCATCTGAAACGGTGTTCACGATTTCAGCAGACTTAACTGGAAATTCGTGGTGGTCGTCAAATATTATTCTTGAAGTGTCATTTTCGAGAATTTGCCACCGAAACTTCATTTCTCGCTCCAAAATTAACTTGTATTGACCTTTAGTTATTAATAATTGCAACTGCTCTATAGTACTGAAAGCAGGACCTGAACGGATATAGGCTTCATGAATATCGTGTAGCACAAATATAGTCAGTGTCATCGGTAAGCAGCGAAGAGCAATTTTCATTGTAAAATATGGAACTGTAACCAATTTTATGGACCACTTATTACCCCCTATAGCTAAATTACAAAGCCAGAATATAAGGACAATAGCGAAAAATACTAAAAGTGGATAACCGATGGATAAGAATTCATCATTAAGTACTTCATAATTAATGGCAAGTTCAGTATTTCTTGGATCGTGAACGAAAGCCGCGTATTCGGTTTCCATCGTCGGACTCAACTGCAAAAATGGATCGTTTTTAGTCTCAGCTATCATTTCAAATTCGTACCACGTAAAATCAACTTCTTGCTTGTGAATTCCGTTGGATATTAAATCAGCAAGAGTGTCATATTTGACCACAGTTGTTCTCAGGCACAGCATTTTCATCATATTGACGAAAATTTTGGCGTACAAACCCCTGCATTTTTTTTCTGGATTATCCATGCACTCTTCGTAATCGCTCGCCGTAAATGCCACATAAACGTGCGTAAAATTGGAACAGTTGCTCATAGGAAAACTTTCTAGAATGAGAAATTAGGTTTGGGGTACACTATGTACATATATAGTATTAGCAGAATAATAGAGTATATAATAAGAAGAATGTCACTACCTGCTGGGTCCCGATGACAGCTTAAAGCCTAGTTCATCCTGGTCCGGACCTTCGGAAGTAGGCCGCACTCCGTAGGGTGGTAGTTGTCCGTGTCTGTAGGCAGCATGAATTTATACTTCTACGCACATTCTACGGACATTACTAATGCACACAGAGTTCGCAATCGGGTCGGGTTGGCGCGGGTCGGGTCGGGTCGGGTTGAGATTTTCCAACCCGCGGGTTGTGCGGGTCAAAAATTTTGGGTATAATTAGTAAGTTTGCTTGTCTAGTAAGTAAGCTTGTCTCGACGTTTTAGGGGCTTGAACTGACAAAAACGCTAGTATTTCCAATTTGTGCTTAAAAAGGGGAAATTATTTGCAAAATTCGGAGTTTTTAGCGATTTTTTGCCTTTCCTTATTTTTTGAGCATTTTACAGCTATCTGAGGCGATTGTTTAGTTTTCGGGCACTTTTTTCGGCAACAAGGAGGGGGGGGGGGTGCTTGCCCCGATGGGTCAAATCTGAGGGGGGCTTGTCCCGGAATTAGGGTTGTTTCAATTATTTCATTTAATCATTGAAACCCACTTTCAATTTCAATATCAATTATTAATTGATATTGAAATTGAAAATAATTAGCCTAAACATTGATAATGGTATTGAAATTGAAAATAATTTGGTCAAAAATTGATAATGGTAATGAAATTGAAAATATTTTAATTGAAATTGAAATTGAAACTATACTTTCAATTTCAATATCAATTATGCTGGGCTGGTTGACTTCACAGCATGTCTGATGCTGGAACAAAGTCTTGTCTGGATGCCTTTTTGTGCATGTAGCATGTGTCGGTGAACAGCCATGATTGAAACGTAATTGATATTGAAATTGTCTAATTTCAATTATTATTTTCAATTGAGCGTACGTCTCTTTATTATCAGCTTGAACTTTTTGTTATTGTAGGGGCAAAGAGCCATTTATGATCAAGTCGCAATTATAAATAACTGAAAATTTGATTGGCTAGATCTCGGGCCACGTGACACATTAACGTATGAAAAACGTATCAAAATGAAGCTCGACGTTTGGGCAACCAATGACAAAAAATGTTTCGGTCACGCTTGCGTATCCGGAAAAATTTAGGATCAGGTGCATCCAATCAAAATTTCCGAAAACTTTGTTCAGAAAAGGATCATCTCAAGTTCGTTTGTCAGCTCAGATAAACTGATGCAGACTATGTTGAGTAAAAATTTTTGCATCAGCGAAATCAACTGTTTTTCTTCTTTACAAACAAGTCAGGTGAATAATTTAAAATAAAAATAATAAATTAAAATTTAAAAAAATCACTAATAACTAGTGATGTGGATCGAATCGGATCGCTGATTAAGTAAGGTTAGATGGCCAGATCGAATCGGCTGTGAAATTTTTGATCGGCGATTCGGCGATCGTTGGTATAACTTTTGAGTATTAAGTACCGTGGTGCGTGCGCGGTGCGTGTAATTTCGCGCATTTTTGTGTTTATAGAGAAACAGTTATCATAATATTACTTATTTTTTTAATAAGTAATAAGCAGTTACGCTAAAAAAAATTGAAAAATAATTGAAATTGAAAATATTTGCAAAATTGGAATTGAATTGAAAATATTTCGAGAAAAAAATTGAAATGGTATTAAAATTGAAAATATTTGGGCAAAAAATTGATAATGGTATTGAAATTGAAAATAATTGGGCAAAAAATTGATAATGGTATTGAAATTGAAAATAATTCCATAATTGAAACAACCCTACCCGGAATCTCAAATCTGGAGGGGACTTGCTCCCCAGACCCCCCATACACATCTGTGCTGTAGCTTATCAAAACATACAAAATATATAAAAAACTGGAAACAAAAAAGTGACAAGGAAACCTCAAGGGTTTGTATAGCAGCTTCAGTAGAAGTCGGGTCGGGTCGGGTCGGGTTAGACATTCGCTCGGGTCGGGTCGGGTCGGGTTATGAAATCTCGACCCGTTGCGAACTCTAGCACACAGAATAGGTAACTCGTCCTGCTCATCAATGTACGTACGAGACCGATCACTTCAAAAACATCAATGAAAACGTTCTACACAGACTAGGAAAGCTACTGAGCTGAAATTACGACAAATTTCAAACACTTTCCTATCGCGGCGGAATTTTATGTGTACCCACGTACACGTGACTATAAAGGGTACATTCTGATTGGCTAACGGACAAAAGTTGAACTGAATTCAACTTGACCTCCGGATATCGGGGCAGCCCAGCCCCTACGGACACTCACGGACAAGTACTTGTACTTACGGACATCCGAACAACTGTTAATCAAACTACTCTTACAGACTCGGACACGGACAGCCCTTAGGGTCGACTATGAACCAGGCTTAAGAGTAGGCCACGAGTTGGACCATACTCCATAGTACCCACAAAATTGGACTCCAGTTCAAACTTTGACAGGGGTACACCTCGCACGAATAAGAAAAAAAATTGACACTGGAAATGGACCCAAATGCTAAACCTCACCTAAATTTCGCTCCAAATGCAATTTTGGCCAATTCGTTGGGCGCTACTTAAGCTCAATTTATGAGTTGCGCTGAATCATCCAAGATCTCACAAGATAGAATCCATCCATCCATCTTACAAGATAGAATCCTCATTCCAGCAAAAATAATTTAAGCTATTCTAGGATGAAAAAACCAAGCAAACAACGCATTATGCTGGTAGTGGTTATACTGGTTGCACATGGTATGATTTTACAGAACAATAAAGCAAATCCTGCTGGCCTTTAACGGTGTTTGGGAGCCTTGGACTGAGTGAACAAACATGAAGACCAGAAGGGGTGCTATCAAATTTCCATTTTATTTAAAAACACTAACTGCAAACGAATGTCCTGACTGGTATAAATTTTTTACAAGCCTTGTATGTGCAAGACCGAAATTAATAATAATGACAATACTCTAATGTAGAGGTTAGGTAGGTATCGGGCTAGTGGATAGGCAATAGGCATTATTTGGTTTGGCTCATGTCAGAATTAGGCAACTTTGGGTTGCAGAGTCAATAAATCTGTTGATACGGTTCACATGAACTGTTTCCAAATTATATACCGATTCGCAAGAAACTCAGGAGAACCGAGGTAGTGTCACGGATAAAAGTGTCCCTCCTAAAATTTGTCCCCCCGGACACTTATCTAGATAAAAGTGTCCCCCCCGGACACTATTGTCTGGATAAAAGTGTCCCCCCGGACAGTTTTATCTAGATAAAAGTGTCCCCCACTACAAAATTGCCGTTGCTGGTTCAGGTTCAGTTTTAGGTTTGACCGAGAGTACATAATAGGGAAGAGTATCCATATCCTAGCTAATCGGCCCGGACGATGCTCCGGCCGAAATAGCGCTTTTACGCCTTGATTTCAGATTCAGGGGGGTACCCCCCCGCGAATCAAGACAAGTCTTGATTTCAGGGGGGGACCCCCCCTCAAATCCCAGAAGTGTCTTGATTTCAGGGGGGGGGGGGGTACCCCCCCTCGTTTCAGCACACTGCCAGCTCTAAATCGGTGGTGTCTTGATTTCAGGGGGGGGTACGGGTACCCCCCCCCCCTGGTTTCAGCACGTTGCCAGCATGGTGAGCTGGTGGTCTGCTGAAACGAGGGGGGGTACCCCCCTGAAATAATAGGTAAGCTACTAGTTAAAATGTAAACTTCGAGATTTGAACTTGACTTTATTTCAAATACTGAAAGTAATCGGATGTTCAAGTTAGCCATTAAGTTGGCCAAGTCAGCTGGCCAATTTGACCATTTCTGAGATCACAAGACCAGGATGTGCCCCCGGATGTGCCCTCAAAATTTTTTAAATTAATTTTTAGCGTCTTTTCAAATTCATTTATTTTTCATCTTCCCACATTTACAGAACAGTTCACAATTTTTCGAAATAAAACTATGTGTATACATCAACTGATTAAGTTGGTCATCTTCGAAACAAAAACTATGGGTGGAATTCTAGAAGGGTGAGTTAGTCAGTGATTAAAAGAATAACGAGCGTGCAGAATGACATCAGGCAAGTCTATTCTCAGCGTGTAGAATTCGTAACGACAAAACGTAATGAAAGAATGTTTAGCGATTAAGTTAGTCACTCGCTAATCACCCTTCTAGAATATGTATACCTATATACATCAACTGATTAAGTTGGCCAAATTTGGCCATGTAGGACACTAACACTTGGGCCTCGTAGTGGTAGAAAACGAGAAAATTCGTTTCCAGAACCCTTTCCGCCTATCAGAAAGGCGATGAAAAACACCCGCTTTTTAAAAAATTATATTTTTTAACACCCGCTTTTTTAAGTTTACATTTTTAAAGTATTGAGGTCAAGAGGAGTCCATTGGTACAAAAATTTATAAAAATTCCTGACTGGGGGAATAGTGGAAAAGAACTGGGGCGGATCGCGGATACCCCAGCTATCAGTTCAATGCATTAGCGAGCACGATTTTCATTAAATAGGACATATGTAGGTATACTGTTGCGTACTGAATCACAAGTGTATAGTCAGATGGGGTAAAAAAAATACAAAATATGAGTACAAGGTTTTTTTGTTTTCCTGGATTAAGTTTCTCGGGCAAACTTTTTTCCGACAATACCTCGCGGAGTTGCTCTACAAAACCACATATTAAACTTTTCTCTCTGCATTACTAATTTTATGTAAATCGAAAAATAAACGTATTTTTTTTACCCCCATTTTGGGGGAAAAAATACGGTCGCGGGGAAAAAAAATACGGGTCGATTCTGACTCATCCCAGGAACGCAGACCAAAATGCTTCAATGCTGTTATGAAACTCAACTCGAACTTACTCATTTTTTCAATTAAACTCGCACATAAAAGAAAAGGCCACTGAAATTAAAGCCCCAAGAACACCACAACTACTTTTTACGCTACACTCTTTTTGAAATTTTTTTTCAAAATTTTTTACGTTTACGTATTATTTTTTTACGGTAAACTGAATCATTTGACGTAAAAATTGTACCACGGAACGCTAAAATTTGTGGTGACGCCCTGCTTGATTGTTTTTGCATACTTGAATGTAGTCTTAAATTAGTTAAATTTCCCTTCATTGCTGTCAATATTCAAATAGTGTTGTACAACATTTTGTTCCCAGATTTTGTATTTTAAGGAGTGAATAACCAATATTATCATCAGTTTCGCAACTTGGGCATATGTGCGTCTGTATGTGTATTTATGTAGCTGAGCTCATAATTTGAACACCCTAGTGTAGCTAGAACCGCTCTGTTAGCACTTAGCAGTCGGTGGTTGTAGTACACTTGGAGGCCGTAGCACTTTCCTGTGCTTACTTTTTTGAGCAAATGAAGTTGTTTTGGTTTAAAAACACAACATGAAGGCAAAAAGTATCCGTATTTTTTTCCCCACAAATCGACCAAAAATGGGAGGTAAAAAAATATGGCTCCCGTAGGCGCCAACCAGTACCAATAGAGAAGAATCATTCACAGTTTGCAAGAAGGGTAGTTGACTATGCCATATTATGCGCAACTAGTGTCGGAAAACAGCTAGACCACGCGACAAGAGAAGCTAGTGAAAATTTTGTTGGCTCTTGTAAAATGAGCCATATTTTGGGTGCATGATTTCGTCAGCTTCGTATTATAAGCTAACGACAGATCATGATTAGGTAATACGTTTAAGTAATGTAGAACTAGTAGTGCTTCCGTTGTATGTATTCAACAGGCATATACCTGTTGAGGTTTTTCTTGGAGGGGGGTGTATTTTTTTTACCCCATGTTTTCGATCGTATTTTTTTTACCCCCTCTGACTATACTGTTTACCGTAGCAATGAAATAGTATCCTACTTCGAAGTTCGGACTAGGGTGAACTCTGAATAGTTGTGAAAAATTGCAGAACCGACAGTTCTACATGTTAACTCCAACACGGGCTAAAAATCTTCTCCTGACTCCTGGACTGGCCTGAATAGTAAAATCTTTCATACCTATGTGGTAGGGCAGGTTGAGACACCGGGCTGTTCTGGACAGCCCTAGATTCTATCGAGACAACTATCTGCCCTAGTGTATATAGAGACAGAGGTTTAACAATAGAAGGCTGGCCACTTATCTAATTGGCGGCTGTCCACTGAAGACCCTCAAATATTCGCACCTAACTTGACCTTTGTGACACTAGCGATTTCGAACCCTATCTATTTTAATTACATAAAAATCGAAATATGCCGGCCCGTGTACTGCAAAAGACTGCCTCTAGTGTCACTTGGAAGTCTAAGGACGGAATTATTACTCAGAAATTCGGTTGCGATGCAATTTCTCCATGGAACGGGCCTATTTCGGAAAGCCTGGTCGAAGCTTCTACAAGCTCAACTTCTCTAATTAGAGCTTAGCGTTAGGAGACCGCGTATTCGAGTGGCAGCGCCGGCGTGTGTGGCTGCACGTCTGGGTGCAAAAATTTAGTTTGCAAGTGTAAAAAGGCTGGACTAAAATGTAGTACGAAATGTCATGATAATGTTTCATGTTGCAACTTGTAAACTCTTTCAATTGTGTCGATACTAGCATTAATAAAAACTAATAGCTTAGATAAAACTGACGACTAGACTAAGAATCACAAAGGTCAAGTTAGGTGCGAATATTTATGAGGGTCTTACGTGGACAGCCGCCAATTAGATAAGTGGCCAGCCTTCTATTGTTAAACCTCTGTCTCTATATACACTAGGGCAGATAGTTGTCTCGATAGAATCTAGAGCTGTCCAGAACAGCCCGGTGTCTCAACCTGCCCTACCACATATATACTCCAAAAACAAGCACCACAGAACCGGTATTTATTATAACTCGCAACTTTGAACAAAGTACACATAAAACAAAATATTTCAAAAACGGCAACCTTTAGACATACGTATGTACGTACAGCACGTCAGTGTTCGGTACACCTTGTAGCCTCCTTTTCTAGCCAGAGTTACTCAACCAAATTTCACAATAGTCTTACAATCGAACTTCCATAAATCAGAAATTCCAAAATACATATTTTAAATTTTCGCAAACTAATTTAACTTGCAGCAGAAATTGCAAACTGCAGACACTGGTGTTTAATGTTTCAAACGAGTAGAAGACTATTTTTTCAAAAAAATAGACCAATAACTGCTGCTTGTAATTTGTAAAGTATCTAGGTAACTATCTGGGAAACATTTTGGGTGGATTTCACAAAGGTGGTTTTACTAAACCATGGTTTTACGTACGTTTTTATATAATTTGCACATAATTTCATTACGAAATATCTCCTGATTCGTTACGAATTTCTTAGATTTTCTTAAACCATGGTTTTAGCTCAGCTGAAATATCAGCAAAACAGAGACCTGCTGCGTAGCAGGTTTCAAATTTCAACTGCGCTAAAACCATGGTTTAGGAAAATCCACGAAATTTGTAACGAATCAGGAGATATGTATTTCGTAATGAAATTATGTGCAAATCATATAAAAACGTACGTAAAACCATGGTTTAGTAAAACCACCTTTGTGAAATCTACCCTTTCTGTTTAGTAAGACGTGACGTGATAACTTGAACCCGCAGCGTGAGCAGCTAATGAATGCTCCATTAAGGTACGACAAGCAACGAGATAAGGTGATAGCTGATAGTGATTTCGATGTTTTCGTGATTTCTAAGTAAACTTGGTCTACAGTCCACACAAACCTCAAATTCGTGTTTGACTTCATTTTACACTACTTTTTCAGCTACAGACTAGCAAATTTGAAAACTGAGGGAAAAAAGCCAGTGGATTTAAAGACATTTACAGATTTAAAGACGCCAGAAGATTTAACAACTAAAAACGCACCTATCTGCCTCCAGAGTCCAGATACAATATTTTCAGTGAAAAAACCCCTTAAGCATTTTTGGTATTAAGATGCCCCTATACGCACACCAGTATTAGAGTTTTAATTGTAGTTAAAAATGTGTATCTTCATCTGGGATGTATCAGTCACAATTCATACTTACATGCATTATAGCAGCCTTTTAACTGACCACAGAATAACAACATCATGCCAGTACTAAACTTAACGTTACTATTTAAATTTCAGTTTCCACAAAATATTAATAACCAAACATTGATTTAATTTCTTTCATAACAGGTGGGATGAAATTATATTAGTAGCGTATTCATCGCCGAGTTTCATATTTGACTAATAACAATTGCTTCAACTCAAATGTTTTAACGATAAACACATCTGTAGCCTACAAAACAAAAATGTGCAATCATTCAATAATTAACCTTTATATAATAAAGAAAACACATTATATCTACAAAATTTAATAAGCCACAGAGTTACAGACAATTTCATTTTACAGTGGGCGTCAAGATTACAGATATACGTACAAAAAATAAAAGTACCTACCTAGTTAGCCATTCAACTTAAAACCTCCATTTTTCGGCTAAATTACTCATTTCCATCCGACCGCAACCTCTTACGCAATCCATACTTATGCAGCCGTACATCCGTTCAGCCGACAAAATTACAAATAATCACGCCACCAGCTGATTCTATATTCTATGAGTGGCGTGAGTATTAGTAATTTTACAGAACGGACGACTGTAACTATGAAAATGAATAAAGCCTTCTGCATGCTTCCCACTGCAGATTTAACGATGTTGAAAATTTTCAACTTTTTGGTTGAAGGTTTAAGGATTCAGCCAATCAGCTACGAGCTGTAGGCGGAGCTTCTGTAAACAGCCAATGAAGGTACAACATTCAACTATCAGCAATGCAAACCACAGTGGGAAAACTAGTAGCATAGCATGACATTTTCCATTTGCTGTTCGTTAAACCTTAAACTGCCAGTGTGAATAAAAAACCTTCAACCTGCAGTGGGAAGCGGGCATTACCGATTAATCCGCGCATCGTTAATCTCCACACGTACAAAATAGTTATCGTTCAATCTGATCTGTCTATTACAATGAGTCAGTGTGATTTTATCACAAATTCGCAACAAAAATGTTGAGCACACATTTGCGCTGCAAAATTAGAGCGCGGGCGTGATACAAGTGGCTAACTGGCTTTCATTGAACAAATCTGAATCAGATACAGACATTACATTAGGAGTTGATCTTGACAATTTTTTGTTAAATTTTAAATTTAATTTCGAAATAAAATTTCAGAAACATTGCGAATGGAAGGATCCACCCTCATTCGTTATGTCCGCTC
>JASANF010016863.1:0-42893 GCA_030248245.1 Trissonchulus sp. WLG1_4
GGGACACATGCAGCAAAACTAAACAATTGACAATTCCAACCCAGGCGGGGGCAGCAGTTTATTATTGTCAAACTTATGGTTTGCTATGGGTTGATCCCATTACTGTAACTAGTTTTGGAGTTCAGCTTGCTTTCTGTACTTCTTCATGGCAGTCATGCCCCCCACGGTTGGAACACGCTTGCGTCTACAGACTAGCATAATGATAAGCATATGGCAATATATACGTACCAAATTGCCTTGCACGCAATTCATAGAACTTCATGATTTAAATAATTCCGCCTTTAGGCGGAATAAAAAAACTAGCTGCAAATGACAATCTATTAATTGTTTAATCTCCATTGTATATAAAGACTATTTAGCACGTAATGCTTCGGCCAGCGTAGCCGAATGGTCAGAGCGTTCCCCTTCGGCCAGATAGGTTGGATGTTCGAATCCGACTTGACTAACTTAAGCCACGTAAAAATAATTTTTGGGATTATTTTTGATTAAAATATCAAACATATCATATCATATAAAACAATATTATTTTTTTAACATATCAAAAATCTGTTATTTAATTTTTGACAAGAATTGGAAATCGACCAAAAAAAGCAATTTTGACGAGATTTTTTGGAATACATTTTTTATACCAGATATTTAAAATACACTATAAAATAGCCCAATTATTCAGCTATAATTTGATATATAGATCGTCCAAATTGGTTAAGGTAGTGATAAGTAGCAAGAGAATAATTGGGGGGCACCGGGAAGTTAAGTCCGTTTAATCCGCGTAACAAATCGCGGACTAAAACTCCGTGTAAAATGCAGCCAGTGGACTAAACAGACTTATTTAAATCAGGTTTAGGAACGGAAATTTTTTAATCGGACTAATTTTAGTCCAGCTGAGAGTTTAATCCGGTGGTAGTTTAGGAACGGGATCGGACTAAAAAGTTTAATCCGGTGGTAGTTTAGGAACGGGTTCGGACTAAAATTAAGCAGCAGACTTATTTTAAACCGTTTAGTCCGTTTAGTCCGACTTGTCATTCCAAAACCGCGGACTAAAATAAGTCCGGAATAGGCCCTCAGTCAGAAGCATTATGTATGTATGCTTTCTACTTTTTTTTCAATTCCTGGTATGAGCGGTACTTTGAGACTACGAGTAAATAACTCCAAAACAAGGGCAATCGTAAACTACTTGCGGGGGATCATAATCATCATAAATAACTCAGGATTTAAAACTAAGTTTTGAGACCTGACCCGTATCAAGAGTACATAGGGAAGAGTATGACACTCTTCCCTATCCTAGCTAATCGGCCCGGACGATGCTCCGGCCGAAATAGCCCTTTTACGCCTTGATTTCAGGGGGGGTACCCCCCCTTGTTTCAGCACGTTACCAGCTCACCACAGAGTTCATGCTGGCAGTGTGTTGAAATGAGGGGGGTACCCCCCCCCCTGAAATCAAGACACCACCGAATTTGCGCTGGCAGTGTGCTTAAACGAGGGGGGGTACCCCTCCCCCCCTGAAATCAAGCAAGACACTTCCCGGATTTGAGGGGGGTCCCCCCTGAAATCAAGACATGTCTTGATTCGAGGGGGGTACCCCCCTGAAATCAAGGCGTAAAAGGGCTATTTCGGCCAGAGCATCGTCCGGTCCGATTAGCTAGGACAGGGAAGAGTGTCATACTCTTCCCTATTATGTACTCTTGCCCGTATGTATGATAACTGTTTTGCGTATAATAGATAAAAATGGTGTCGGGTATGTAACTTTGACATTGCATGACATATACAAGTTCTGAATCCTACGTAACAAATTCTTAAGTTTACGTAATGTAGCGTAAATGCAACGCACAACGTTTATGCAGAGTTACATACTGTACTACTTTTCAGACGGAAGACATTTGAAAGAAAAGAAAGTGGTAAAGGATATGCGGGAAACGTTGCTGGCTGCGTTGGAATCTTACGTGCTGGAAAAACCAACAGTCACTCGAGGCAGACTCGGAAAAATACTACTTCTTATTCCAAGCCTACAAGTAAGAGACGATTCATGCTGACAGCACCATGTCCATTTAGCAGGAAAAATAGTCACGCCACTAATTGTGTATTAGATCAGATTGTGGCGTGATTATTTCGTAAATTTTGCGGCTGAACAGATATACGGCTGCAAGCATGAATCGATCTCAAGTTCTGCTCAGTATTGCATTTGCATTACCTACCACTGACGTGTATACTGTATATGCATATTCACAGCACAAGAATAATAAAACTAATTTTGCTAATTAGATGGTTCCTTTTGTTGGCTACTGACAACAAACTTTACACATTCTTGAAGTAGCTCACTAATATTTAAGACAACAGATTTTGAATACTTTGCAAAAATGCCGTCAAAAGGCAGTAGGGCTTTTTAGGTAAGAGTTTGAAAGCACAAAATTGCCACTTTTTTCACAGCTAAACAAATTGTAAATCAACGGATTCGTTGAAATGCCGACAAACTGTCTCTTCTCTAGCACTTTCTGGTTGTTCACAAGATCATAGTCCGAGAACACAAAAACAAATCAATGTCTGGGGTTCGAGGCTTACGAAATGCTTTTGCGAAATTACGAAACGACGATAAGACACTATCGCTGTTACAAAGCTCACTGAATGATAACTGAACAGCTGTTGAGAGTTGTGCTACAGTACAGTTTTGTGTACAGTATCTACGAACAAAGGACGCAAATAAAAAATTACTTAAAAATATATATGTAGTAAATAGATGTTTAAATAATAAAACAAGGAGATTTCAAAAACAATGAATACATGAGGTCGTAGTCAAAAAGGGACAGTATTAAAGTCGAAAACAAAACTCTAACAATAACACAAAAACACAAATTTACAATGACCATATTTTCAGGGAATCAGCAAGTTGGTTGTGGAGAGCGTCCACGTGGCGACAGTGTTTGGGTTTGCCATGGCAGACAATTTGATCAAAGAAATGTTGCTCAGTGAAGTCGAAGGTATGCCAAATTCCTTCCAGAGTATTTAACAGGGTCCGCCTCGAAGCTTTGTTCCGAGCCTAAAACTGACCAAAACTTCACACTGCCATAACGAGGTGACGTAAGCAAAATTCGTCGTTCGACAAAAATCATCTCTCTTATATATATATATATATATATATATAAATATATATATATATATATATATATATATATATATATATATATATATATATATATATATATATATATATATATATATATATATATATATATATATATATATATATATATATATATATATATATACTTCTAACCAGTGGCGTAGCCAGAAAAAAATTTCGGGGGGGGAATGACTTTTCGATTTTTTGAAGTGTGTTAATATGCACCTAATTGCGATTTTAACGCGAAAAACGACACATTTTAGTATTTTTCGGTCAAAACAATGCTCATTTTCGACCACAGCAGCATTAAACGTACAATTGGAGCTCAAAACACCGAAAATTACAAAAATGGTGGGCTGAAAAGAGTCCAAAAACTATAAAATTTGCAAATATTTAAAAAAATTTTGACATTAAAACCTGTAAATTTACTAAAAATGTTATTTTTGTGACAATAAAACAGCTAAAACGATAAACTAAACAGTGTATTAAGGAAATACATTGCGCACAATTCAACTTTATATACACGCACATGTTTCCAGGCAAGACAAAAGCAAAGAAAACTTAGCCACAGAGTTGCAGGGGTCTGAGGGCGGCACCCCCCAGGAAAAAAAATTGGGAAAATTTTTTATTTTTAGGCCAAATTTGGTCAATTGGAGGCTTATCGGAAATTTTTTCCGGCCGGACCATGAAAGCCAAAGGGGGGACCCTTGTGTAAAATTTCAGTCGGCAAAAATTTTACATAGTAGTATATATGATTTTTGGGAACGGTCGTCGATCGGTTTTGGTAAAGGTGCCGACTTTGATAGTGTCAAGTTTTGGTCGAATGTAAGCTGCTACGAGCAATGTAGTAATGTATGTATCAACTGTAATGGCAAGCTCGCCTATGGCAAGAGTGTCTTATATTAGTACTACCAAGAGTACATAATATCCCATTATGTACTCTTGGTACTATGTACTAATGTCTTATGAAGCTTTCGAGCAGCTGATTTTGCAAATGGTACGGCCATTGACCAACCTAACAATGGAAGCTTTCGAGCAGCTGATTTTGCAAATGGTACGGCCATTGACCAACCTAACAATGAACAGTCACGTAAACTCAATTTTACCACCTTTATCCTGCAGTAGATTTACATACATAAGACCTTCAAAATAATTCTACACTATTGGCAAAACTAGCAAGGTAGTTTGTGTGGAACTGCTTAAGGATTAAACTATAACAAGCTCTTCTGCTGAGTGAGGAGTGGTTAAAATGTGAGGCTTGAGTGTCAAGGCCCAAGTGTAGTGTCCTACACTGTTAACTTTGTTGCAAATTTGCCAACTTGGCCAACTTAAATGGCCAACTTGGCCAACTTAAGTTGGCCAAATCAACTTGGCCAACTTGGCCAACTTAAGTTGGCCAACTCAACTTGGCCAACTTGGCCAACTTAAGTTGGCCAACTCAACTTGGCCAACTTGGCCAACTTAAGTTGGCCAACTCAACTTGGCCAACTTGGCCAACTTAAGTTGGCCAACTCAACTTGGCCAACTTGGCCAACTTAAGTTGGCCAACTCAACTTGGCCAACTTGGCCAACTAAAGTTGGCCAAATCAACTTGGCCAACTTGGCCAACTTAAGTTGGCCAGCTCAACTTGGCCAACTTGGCCAACTTAAGTTGGCCAAATCAACTTGGCCAACTTGGCCAACTTAAGTTGGCCAACTCAACTTGGCTAACTTGGCCAACTTAAGTTTTTTCAAGTTAGTTAGTTAATGAAAATGAAAATTTAAAATGTAAACTTCGAGATTTGAACTTGACTTTATTTCAAATAGTGAAAGTATCGGATGTTCAAGTTGGCCAAGTTGGCCAACATAAGTTGGACAAGTTAGCCAAATTGAAAATACGCTACTTTAAATATTTGAAATAAATTCAAGTTAAAATATCGAAGTTGTCATTTTAAATTTTCATTTTCATCAACTGACTAACTAACTTGAAAAAACTTAAGTTGGCCAAGTTGGCCAAGTTGAGTTGGCCAACTTAAGTTGGCCAAGTTGGCCAAGTTGATTTGGCCAACTTAAGTTGGCCAAGTTGGCCAAGTTGATTTGGCCAACTTAAGTTGGCCAAGTTGGCCAAGTTGAGTTGGCCAACTTAAGTTGGCCAAGTTGGCCAACTGAAGTTGGCCAAGTTAGCCATTGAAGTTGGCCAAGTTGGCCAAGTCAGCTGGCCAACTTGACCATTTTTAATAGCACAAGACCAGGACGGTGTGCCCCCGGATGTGCCCTCAAAATTTTTTTAAAATAAATTTTAATGTCTTTTCAGATTTATTTATTTCTCATTATCCCACATTTAGGCAGAACAGTTAACAATTCTTCGAAACAAAACTAACTAACTACAATATCATCAACTGATTAAGTTGGCCAAATTTGGCCATGTAGGACACTACACTTGGGCCAGTGTCAATATTCCACAGGAAATATAAAACGCGGCCATTATTTGTGGATAAGACTAGTAAATCTCGATTTATATACACATCTACTGCTGATTAGCTCCAAAGTCTTGCTGGTAAACTGCGAGCTCAACAAACACCTCTGTTGACTGATAAATTTTTATTTTATAGATGTAGGGGTGTCAATTTTGAGCTTCTGCGGTAACCTTTCGACAACAGGAAATTTAATTGGTTAATTACAGATCCGCTACTGTGTTGCGAAAAAAATTATTGTAGTTAATATTTTATTTTACAAATCAATATGCGCGCCAAAATGAAAAATGATTTTGAAAAAATAAAAAATTCTCTATTGGGAGTCGAACCCCAGACCTGTCGCTCCGAGAGCGAGAATCAATCCGCTAGACCTAGTTACGTTTTTAGCTTGGGAAGAATTGGCATGAATGCACATGATCTGCCATACTACTACCAACTATGTAATTACCCGTCAGTGTATCATACCGGACTGGTAGCAGGTACACTATACATAACGATGTTTCGTCGAAGTTTGCAATCACTAAAAAAACGTAAATAGTCGATTGTTACAGATCAATAAAAATAATACGTAAGCCTTACGCAAGTATGTCTTCTGCTGCTCTTCGGCTTCTGCAATTACAATATTTTTATTTAGAGTCAACCAGTTCAAGCCCGGTTGGCTCAGATCAGATGGTAAAGCGTCTTGTCTTTACTGAGCATCTGATTGCAAATCAGAAGGTCGGTGGTTCGAATCACCACGGGCAACCTGTTTTGATTTCGCAAGTTTGGCTTTATATCTTTCGAAACTGGAATTATTCAGTCAGAGTGAAGGCGACCTACCTGCCTCAACAGTGTAATTTAACGTAGGAAAATCGACCTACCCGAAATTACACAGAAATCTGAGAATCTGAGTATAGTATATACGCGGCCCCTGAGGGGGACGCGTCAAAACAAAGACAAGAACAAACATGAAACGAGTGATAGGGAATCATCGCCACAATCTACTTGAGGTAATAGAAACCGGTGTAGCGAAAAATTTTCGCACAAATCCAATAAGTATTTTTTGTTTTCAGAAGGATCAACGCAGGTCCCGATGGCGAGTCCAGTGGGCACTCCGATGGATCAACAGAATGTGGCTTATGAAGCGACTAATGTGGCCTAATTCATTAAATTAACAAATCAGGGTCGATTTATGCACCGTATAACCGTTCAAACGGATATATGAAAACATCACAGCACTTGTGATCAAACAGGTTTAGCTAATGAAAATGTATACGGGTGGATTTCACAAAGGTGGTTTTACTAAACCATGGTTTTACGTACGTTTTTATATGATTTGCACATAATTTAATTACGAAATATCGTCTGATTCGTTACGAATTTCGTAGATTTTCTTAAACCATGGTTTTAGCGCAGTTGAAATTTGAAACCTGCTGCACAGCAGGTCTCTGTTTTGCTGAAATTTCAGCTGAGCTAAAACCATGGTTTAAGAAAATGTACGAAATTCGTAACGAATCATGCTATATTTCGTAATTAAATTATGTGCAAATCATATAAAAACGTACGTAAAACCATGGTTTAGTAAAACCACCTTTGTGAAATCCACCCACCGAGTTTTTTTTACTGAACGGTCATGCAGCATTCAAGTATGAATCGACCCAACAAAAAATACACTGCTCTCACTAAGCTAATAATGCGAAACAGGTATCGATTAGAAATCAGATTTGCAGATCAAAAATTATAAGACACAGAAAAAGACGTTCAAATTGTTTTAAGTCCACATCGAACTTAGCTGTATGTATTTTACCTTGGGGCGGGACTAAAAATAGCCGTAAACAAATGCATTATGATCGCTATTGTTGCAAACTAATAGGTTAAAATTGTAAGGTTCACCAAACCTATCCTTAAACCTAATCCCTGCTTGTCCATGTCAGTTTCCGTAAAGCCTATTTCACACGAGGTTGATTTTCAAAGTGATTTTTCCCGCGGGGCCCCCGCCAAACCAGAGTTAGCAACCTCTAAGCAGAAATGTATGTAGCTAACCTTAAGCCTGTTTCACACGATGGGGAAAAACGTGGGGAATCCCCACGTGGGGCACCCCATGTGACACCCCAAGGGGTGCCCCGTGGGGCATCATGTGGCATCGTGTGACACCCCATGGGGTGCCACGCGGGGTACCATGTGGCATCGTGTGACACCCCATGGGGTGCCCCGAGGGGCACCATGTGGCATCGTGTGACACCCCATGGGGTGCCACGAGGGGCACCATGTGGCACCGTGTGGTGTCCCCCGGGGATTCCCCTGGGGTAACGTATTCACACGATGGGGCATGAACGCGCGGGAGTTTGAATTTTTAGGCGCGTAAACGGTCAAAATACTAAGTATTTACGAAGGTATTACATTGAATTTTGACATAATATGTGATATGTGCCTTGAGCATAAATTACGTGTAAGAATTTATAAAAATTATTTAAATTTTGTAGCTTACTTAAATATAATTCATGAGCTACGTATTCGTAAAAGCCGTAATAGACTAACCAAATGTGAAAAAATTAACTAAAATGATTGAGTTTAAGCCCTAAAATTGTCCTTTAAGCATTTGTATAAAGTCACGTGATCATCAACAGTGCTTACTAATTTGCTGTCGCATGTGGTGCCACATGGAAAAACGCACGGCGAGCGATACTGATTTTCCCCACGTGGGGCACCCCATGGGGTGTCACACGATGCCACATGGTGCCACATGGTGCCCCTCGGGGCACCCCATGGGGTGTCACACGATGCCACATGGTGCCCCTCGGGGCACCCCATGGGGTGTCACACGATGCCACATGGTGCCCCGAGGGGCACCCCAAGGGGTGTCACACGATGCCACTTGGTGCCCCGAGGGGCACCCCGAGGGGCATCATGTGGCACCATGTGGCACCCCATGGGGTACCCCAAGGGGCACCCCACGTGTTTTCCCCATCGTGTGAAACAGGCTTTACCTTGGTGCGCCAAATACATATGAAGCGCTTAATGAACTTAATGAATAAAAATATGTCCCTGCGCACCAGTCTACTGTTGTATATATGAGACGGTTAATTATAATACTGTGATTTTGATATATTCAATGATTCCTAGTCAAATAAATTTTGCATCGTATTGAACTATGTTTAATAATGTTCACCTGCCAACAATGC
This sequence comes from Trissonchulus sp. WLG1_4, assembly GCA_030248245.1. Taxonomy (NCBI): domain Eukaryota; kingdom Metazoa; phylum Nematoda; class Enoplea; order Enoplida; family Ironidae; genus Trissonchulus; species Trissonchulus sp. WLG1_4. The sequence goes on from JASANF010016863.1 coordinate 8,730, forward strand.
ATGCTAAATGCTATTCTAAGTTGATTAGTTATAGGCTACTGGTGAGTGGTGAGGGACTAGGCTACATACAATATGAGGGGACTATCAGAATAAATTGAATTATAATTAAATAACTGAAGACAGCAAAACACCGCTTTTGCTCTAGAAAAATAACGTTTATGTATAAACTCTTCTCAGAAAAACAAAAAACAATGAATTGTAGAATACTTATTACCAAGAGTACATAATAGGAAGAGTATGACACTCTTCCTATTATGCCTACGGGCGTGCGTCCAATGCGCAGCGCGAAATAGCCCGTTTATGTACGGTTTTGAGGGGGGGGGGCCCCCCCCCCCTCAACTGAAGACCCCGTACTCAACTGAGGGGGGGGGGTACCCCCCCCCTCAACTCAGTACCCCGTCTTCAGTTGAGGGGGGGTACCCCCCCCCTCATTTCAAGACACTGACAAGGACTTTTGTTGATGTGCTGAACTGAGGGGGGGGGGGGTACCCCCCCCACAACTGAAGACGGGGTACTGAACTGAGGGGGGGGGGGTAGCGCAAAGACTTTGTCAGTGTCTTGAAATGAGGGGGGGGTACCCCCCCCTCAACTGAAGACGGGGTGCTGAGTTGAGGGGCGGTACCCCCCCCCCCCGTTGAGCACGGGGTATCGAACTGAGTTGGGAGGGGGTACCCCCCCCCACAGTTGAGTACGGGGTCTTCAGTTGAGGGGTTGGGTACCCCCCCCCCCCTCAAAACCGTACATAAAAGGCCTATTTCGCGCTGCGCATTGGACGCGCGCTGCTAGGCATAATAGGAAGAGTGTCATACTCTTCCTATTATGTACTCTTGTTATTACACAACATTACAAGAAAAAATTAACTGAACCAAAAACATCAAAAAATAAACACAAAGAAAAAATAAACAAAAAGAAACACATACAAAGTCATAATATGTAAATATGTACTACCAAAAGTAATTCATATAGCATGTTGAAACGTGATATTAACATAAATACTTAATGTGATTTGAAAAGAAAAAGCACATGTAACAAATAAAAATGAGAAAACGTAAATAATTTCAGATCAATCTATTTAAGTTCTATGAGCAGAAATCTGTGCAAGGGGGTATAAAAAGTTATCAAAAATATATGTATAACTATAAACTAGAACTGGAAGTGGACTGCATCAATATAGTTATAAATATGTAGCATCCGGCTAACAGTTTGTATGTACGTTGTATGTGAAGCCAAGAGTGTTAAGCCTACAGTTAGACTGAAATTGCATGTTAAGTTTGAGTTGAGTTTGAGTTGAGTTTGAGTTACTGTGTAGTCTAGCCTAAGGTATTCTTCTCACCTCAACACCAACAAATATGTATATAAACAAAAATAAAACGGTAAAGCAATTCAAACAAAAAATACACCGCAAATAATAGCTCTTACGATTCGGCACCGTACTATCTTTACACAAAGAGGGTCAGCCACTGAATCGATTAACATTGTTGATTTGTGTCGCGCATTTCGGCTGTACAGTATTGTTGCAAATGGTGTCTAAACTGTTCTTCTTGTATGTTCCATTTTTCTTTAATAGACGGTCTCAGAGCGCAATCGCTAAGTATTTCCTGTTTGGCGTGTTTCAGAGTCAAGTAGGCGTACAAACTGAGAGCGGCCGCAGCGGCTATGGTAGTGCCAACGTAAACGCACAAGGCTATGATCCAGACGTTCTGAAGCTCAGGCAACATATTGCGATAGGTATCTGAAAAAACTGTACTGGTAATTCTAACGCTAGTGGTTTCGCAGTCGAGTGGCTTAGGTATTTGGCTGGCTACTGGACGTAAAAAATTAAGATGTTTTCTTTTTGTCTCACTGTTAAATTTCGACCCACAGTGACCCGAACAAACCGCGAGTTCGAAAATGTAAAAAATGCGAAGATCCTTGTCAGTTGGCCCGTTTCGATTGCGATCCCCACTGCAGTAGCCAGTAAAGCCCGGTTCATACTTGTCCTTAAGGACAAAGAGACAGGGACAAGAACAAACTTCGGTCAGCTCCTGTGAATAATTGATAGGAGCGTTTTGGCTAATTTTTGTATACGGTCTGGAAATGACCTCAGCCATCTGTATGCAAAAAGTTGGCTTATTTAGCCAGGTAGTTCTCCTGAAATTGCTTAAGGACAAAACCATAGGGACAAGGACAAGGACGAGTATGAACCGGGCTTAAGACTGTAAATTTAGGTGTCTTAAAACAGCAAATTTGGTTGTCTTAAACGAAGGGTCACCAGCCCCCGAATCAGCTGGAACTGCTGAAACCAATGCCAGGGTGTCGACAGGGGATACCCAGCAACCCCCCTCCATGAAATCAAGATATATGCCCGATTTAAGGGGGTTTTCCTGGAATTAAGACGTCGGTAGAAAAAAAAAGAAACAATTTCCCTTCACACTACATTTACCACCTACGGTTAGTAGTGTCCTAGATGTTCAACTTGATGACCTCGTAGAAAACGTCAACATAAAACTGCCTACCAAGACTCGTAGACTACACTGTTTGAATTAAACAGTTCTGGGCAGCCTAGCTATGTGAACGTGTGAAAACCTGAAGGCTTTGCAGCTTCTCAAAAAGTTATACAAAATATCAAAATGATTTATTAAAAAATCAACAATCGTATACTAATTATAAACAATTCCTTGCAATAAAAATATCTTTAATCAATAAAAATTAAAAACCGAAAACAATAAAAACGAATAAATACAAAGAGCAATCAAATGGCATTAACTAAATCCTATTCGGAACCACTGCATCTGCATGCTGCATCAATACATTTCTGTGGCATTCACAAAGGTAAATTTAGATAGTATTGATTTCACAGTCGATAAGATGCAGAATATTTATTGCAGAATCTTAGTTTAATTTGTAGAATAGTTTGTCCTGCAAGTCTGCATTTTATTTTTAAAATTGTTTTGATGAAATTCAGCGCATGTGGCACCATACCATCCTGAATTTTCAACAATTGTAGAAAACATCGAACGCTAAAGTATATACACAACCAAAACGTTAAAGCCGAGCTACTACACGGAAACACAAAATAAACACATATCCAAAGTATAGACATCCAGTTTACATCCGAGACACACCATTACAGTTCTTGTCCTCATAATATCGCGTAAATAAAATTAATAAAATCATACAAAAATTAAGAAAATACATATACACACAAAGAATGATAAAAATTATCACATGGTATAATTTAAAATATGGCACACAAAAACTAGGTTTAATCAGAGTTCGTGGCAAGATTACACGTTATGGCCATTCCGTGGGGCAGAAACCGGGACCGTTCATTGGCTCAACCTGATGACCCCGCCTGAAAAAGTAAATAAAATAATCATAAAACAGAAATGCGGATTCAACCAATTCAGGGTCAGCGACACAGAAATACCCAAATTAGCCGAAAGGTTGCTTTAGCTCATGAAGTTATATCTTTCTGAAAGTTCTAATAATTTCTTCGGTAATACCGCTCTCCAAATTACCCAATCTTGATCGTTATGAACCAGCATAATTTTTGTGCCAATAGCAGTTAAGACTCTGACCAGATTTTTATTCAATTTCTACTTTGTTTTATGCAGAATTAAGTAGACTCATTTTTCTGTCCATAACAAATACATAATTACTATAAAATGCCACGCAACATACGCTAATAAACGGCATCTGTGTTCTTCTAATCGGTGTGAAAATTCTTCAGCATCAGTTTGATTCTGTCTGCTCCATAAGCGCTCAGCGACAACACTAGCGCGCGGCCTAAAACAAAAAAAAATTTCATATCAGTATAATGTGCATTTTGCATAATTACAAGGCTTTATTTTAACAGTAATTATTGAAAACTCCTGGTGAAAAGTTTATTGAACCAAAACAGGAACATAACACAGGTTTGGTGTGAACTAGGTTTGGATGACAAGATTATTATTGACCATTATTATGTTGATCAATGCCTTTTTGTATTCGTTGTTTACGTAATTATTTCTATATGAGTTGGAAACTACAATGTAGGTTCTCTAACCAGGTTCGTGCGATTAAATTTGTAGCGTCGACATATTCGCCCCACATACACGCTTCACCGCCAACCACTAGTTTCTTCTCTTCGGGGGTGCCTAAAAAACAACTGGAAATTGACCTAAATTTTAAAAATGACGTATCGATTCAGCTATTTTTTTATTAATACTGAAATTGGCCTGGCGTTTCTTTTTCCAAATATTTGCAGCATTTGGTGGCGCAATTGGTTCTGAAATAGCTTACGGAGCTGGCATTTTTTTGGGTTTTAAAAGTGGGGGGGGGGGTGGCTTTGGGGGGGGGGGGGGGGGCGTACGAAAGTGGGGGGGGGGGGCACTAACCTTACTTGAGATGTGTAAAAGTGCGCTTATCCGCAATTTCAAATGTCAAAAACGACACAGATTCGCATATTTCATTCGAAAACAATGGTAGTTTTGGACCAGAGAAGCATAGATAGTGATAGTAGGAGTCGAAACAGTGAAAACTTTACAACCGACAGCCGGCGAGCTTCTGGAAGCTAGCAAATCAAGAAATTTTGCTAAGTTTATATTTTGACATTACAGACCACGAATTCACTAAAATATCATTTTTGCACCGATAAAACATCTAGAACGACACACAACACGGTGTATATAAAGCAAATAAACTGTACACAATGCACCCATGTGCACTCATGCACTGTGTTGTCATGTAAGAAAAACCCACATAGTCGCAGGGGTCTGGGGGCGGCAGCCCGCAGAAAAAAATTGCAGAAAATTGGATTTTTCGGCTGAATTTGGTCAACTGGAGACGTATCAGAGATTTTTTCAAACAAGGAAAATGAAACAAAGAGGGAACGTCCCATCAGACAATGCATTTTAAGGGAATAGCTAAAGTGGGGGAAGGGCGACGAAAAGTGGGGGGGGGGGGCGAAAAAAAGTGGGGGTGGGGGCACCGAAAAGTGGGGGGCCCCGCCCGCCCCCCACCCCCCCGGTAAAAAAATGCCGGCGGAGTACGGACAAAACGCCAAAAACAGCGATACGAACACTCAATTAATCCGCTTTACTCAGATAAATTTCGTCTGATTCCAATATCCAAGACAGAAGAGTCTCATTACGCGTCGTAATATCCTTTTTATTGCGCAGTTACTTATTTCCTACCGTCAAAATCCTGCGGATCACAGGCATACAGTGGTTTCCAGTCAATGCCATAGTGGATATAGTTGAGGTACCAGCAGGACGATGTGACTAGACGTAGACCGGAGGAAGTCACAGCTAAAAACTCCTTCTTTCGCGCCTCCACGGAGTTACTTTTCCATTCGTGGATTATGGTTTGCGGGCGAACCTGAACCAAGGCACAAGATGAGGCACCTAAGCCGGCAAAATTATTACGAAATAATCACACCACTAGTGCATAAATGTAACGGCGTCAAATTTTTTTTTGGGGGGGGGGTCTCCAGCCGAAATTTGGGGACCCTCCCCTTCTGATCGACTGAAATCACCCCAAATTTCGCGAAATTTTGTAAAATTTTCCCAAAAGTGCTATTTTTACTAAATTTTGCCCAAATATTGGGGACCCTCTGCCCTGCTTTTTTTTGGGGGGGGGGAGCTCCCCCCATCCCCCCATACATGTATGCACTAGTGCATAAGCGTATACAATCAGATTGAGGCGCAATCATTACGTAATTATGTCGGTTAAACGAACATACGGCTGTAAGTATGAATCTATCCTAACAATCAAGTCTAGAAAGTCTTGTACTGAGTCCTAGGAGGAAATCACCTTCAAGAACGGTGTGTAACTGTTTTGTAGTTGAAAGCAGCGCTGATCAACACTGCTTGGTTCGGTACCTTGGTCGTGTTTTTCAAGCAGAAAAAGCATTCAACTTACATCCCAGGCCTCTGACGTAAAGCTCTGGCTCACATAGACCCACTAAGAGATAACGCTTTGTGTTTGTACTTACGCTATTACTTCGATTTTATCGTGACTATCTTCAGCTTAGTTTTTGAGGCCTTTAATCGAACCAATAATGAAAAGCCATACTTTGACACCATTATCGAACACTTCTTGCCACACCAAATATTCCGTATCATTGCGTGCGCGTTCAACAAGCCAAAGCAAACTGAAAAAAAATCATTACATTTACTCACTTTGATTACAAATATTAAAATTATTAAATATGCTCATATTACAGCGAATAACAAAGCACTTGACACAAATATTATGATTGCAGAAAAATTCTTTCTCGTTACGCTGACGTTAAACATTCCCCTGAAACTTGATTTCAAAATGTGAACGTAAGTAGGCACTTACCGTTTAATGTAAAGCTGTTCCAACTGAGCGCCAGTGCTGATATTATACACTTTCATATACTGCTTTACGTACGGATTGCTGAGCCTGAAAAAACACTAAAAGCATAAAGAGTACGCTGGTGACTAAAACTAAATTAATGAAGAGTTAGTTTCCACTCATCCACTTCTAACATGGTTATAAGTATTATGAAAATATCACCGACACTATGCAAAATTGCAAATACTTGTTATTTTGTCAATGTTTCAGTACATACATGTATGAGGGGGGGGATGGGGGGACCCCCCCAAAATCGAGGACCCGGGGGGGAGGGTCCCCAAAATTCGGGCAAAATTTAAAAAAAATGGCACTTTTGGCGAAATTTTTGCTAAATTTAGGGTATTTTTGGTCAATCCGGGGGAGAGGGTCCCCAAAATTTGGCCGGCGAGGCCCCGCCAAAATTTTGACCCCGTTACATGTATGTTTCAGTAGAATTAATAGTCACGGCATCTGCCTGCACTTTTTGACGAAAAAAATAGTCGCTTCCTTTTGTAGAGGAAGACGATCGTGTGTGCTCTAGGTGCAAAACAAGACGCAAAAAACAAAGCGTATACAGCAGGATCAAAACTTTATGGAACCAATAAGACTTGTGAGGTTTTTCAAACTACCCACCCGGCCTTACCAACAGTCAAAGCTGACTTCATCTCCACCTAAATGCACATATTGATCAGGAAATCGCTCCAAAATTTCCGTGAACAAGGCTGTGAGGAAGTCATAGGTCTTTGGATTTGTAGGATCAATGGCGTAATTGCCCGAAGGTTTGGAACCTTTGTAGCACTGCGTGAGCAGTTTCGGCTGGGCGGCCCAGGACTCTGTGTGACCTAAACAAATATGGAAAGGCTTGACTTATGCGCCTCCAACAGGATCCTGTTCACGGCGGCCCCAGCATATTGGCCGGGGGGCTTAAGGTGGTAGTTTCCTATGTGCAGCTTTTTTTGATGAGCTGTTACTCGGTTGTCTTAGAAGCTATTTATTAGCGGTTTTTTGCATTTTAATGACCAAAAATGGTACCGTAAGCTCATGTATTTGTTTTGTTGACAATTTTGACAGTTTATCCAAAAGACGCTGTGAAAAATCTCAAATTTTGCTTTTTTTCATGTTTTTGCGCTATGTTTGATTATGTAAAGAATATGACTTGATGAAGTTTAATTCCGATTTAGTCTAAATTCGCTGGTAGGTGTCTCAATACATGCATAGTTTCATTTGGATAAGTTTTCAAATTGCTTCAGTACTTTAAATCTAATATTCAAAACAGAACTTTTTTGAATTTCGTAAAACTTTATGGCTTCAGAAAACAAAAAGTACAATGCCTATCATTAATTGCAAAAAAAGGAATCTAGATATTTTAGTTTTCTTCATTTTGGTTAAATATTATGAATATAGACTGCACACATAATCAGCAAATTGACACTTTCGAGTACATGACGCATCTTTTAGTAAATGAACTCGTATGCGTTGCCATGGCAACCATGGCAATAAATTCCACCACCATAGTCTAAAATAACCTATTGTCTTCCAATATGACCGCTAATACATTCAAACGACAACACGGAAGCTAGGTAAAACGAATATAAAACGTGACGTCTTGTCACGTATTTTCGAGCGTTTTTTCTCAAAAATGGGGGTGATACACTTCAGAGCTTATAACCCTGGTTATATAGCAGTTGGTAACATGAGTTTTGACACAACACTATAGTACAACTTTATCTAGTTTGGTGCCTAGTTTTGAAGATATGCATAGCTTAAATTTTACATCACATCATTTTAAAGTGAAAATAGGAGTTAAATTCAGAAAGTGTCAATTTCCTGAAAACAGTTGCAATTAAATTTTCGTTTTAACGTTCCAAACTGATCTTAAGTAAAATATCTAGATTCCTTTTTTTTTTAATTTAGTGAAAATCAATACTGTTTTTGAGAAAAAGTTATTTAAAAATTACGAAATATTGTAAAAATAGCCAAAAAATGCCAAAAACACTACTTTTTTTGCTATAACTATAGTGTAACTGATTATAAAGAACCTATAATTTGCCCATATGTTTGCCTAAAAGTAACTCATATGTGTGCAAAATTTCATAAAGTTAGCTGTTGATTAGAGCGAATCGCGACAAAAACTGCACATACGAAACTACCACCTTAAAGGCTTAAAGCACTATTGTCGATTCTAGTACTGCCAACACTTACTTTACATTGTTTTGTTAAGGTGGCGCTTAGGGGAACCGACTTTGGCGTTTAATTTTTTTCAGCGACATTTTGACCATAATGTCTCGAAGGAATTGTTCAGAATGAACAGAGCTTTGATTTGATGTGCATATTGTGATAAAAAAATTTTTTAAATTTTTTTGACAAATTTTTGTAGCCGTAGCATAAAAATTTTGTTTCAATATGAAATGATTACTGAAATATACGGTTTCTTAGCTTTAAATTGATGTATTAAACATACGAATACGTTAAAGCTTTGCTGAGATATTCAGCCATGAAAATAGCAAATCAAAAATGAAAAGCCTAAAAAGCTGATAAATCTTCGAAAATGTCAAATTATTGCTTCAATTTAAAAAAAAATTGAGTATGGCTTTTGGTAACTTTTTTAACGGAAATATGCAGTCCTAGGAAAGGTCTAATTTTTAAAAAAGTGAAGCGTGTGGGCAAACCTCACATTTTTGCGTAGCGAAATCGACTACTTTTTTTGGACCTGGGTCCCAGCTGCCAATTGTGATCGAGTTGAAAATTTGGCACAATGAACGAAAGAATATAAATGCAGACGTGAAAGTTTTTCGATTTTCAAATTTTGGCTCGCAGCACTTTTTGTAGTCGCTCAAACACAACTGATTTTTGAAAAATTGATTTTTTGCAAAATCAAAAATAGAAATGAAAAATCGAAGATCAATCACGTCTAGATTTTTAAAAGATCTTTCTATTGATACCAAAATCGTCAAAATCGGTTGAAGTTTCGCTGAGCTAGGTCAAAAACAAAATTAGTGTGAATAGGAAACTCGAAATCGTCATAAAATTTGACACATTCACATTAAAGTGCTAAACTGTATTGTAAATAAGTTTTTTTATGTCTCTTTGATGTACAATTAAACTGGTATTGCTGCTTATTGCAGGAGCTTAGCGCCGAACATGAGTTTAGTTGCTGAGCGCTACCTTAAAGAAAACTAGAAAATAAAAAAACGTCTACTGAAAAAAATTCAAGAGGATTTCTGGTTAAAATCTGAGGAAAACTCGAAGTGAACTACGAAGTGACAACAAGAGCATATATATACAGATTTACTACTTTCTTAGCGCTCATTAGCAGACTCAAGTCTCAACTCTCAACTATTATGAACTAGTATTTACAAGAAATGTAAGCGTATGAACGAAGGGTTTGATCGTCACCCCCTGCAGACCGGATCGTATCTTAATCGGATTAGCAACCAAAAAGTGGCAAAAAATGGGGAAAATTCAGCTGAGCACTCACAAAAGTCGACTTCCTTCATAAGGGTTCTTTCTGTCAATTTTTTGCCTTATTTTATAAAGCATGCGCAAAAGACAGACCCCGCAATTTTTTGACGAATTTTCAACGTATGATTAAATAGTTTTTCTGAAAAAATACTGATACTCTAACTCATTCCGTCTAAAAATCCGAAAAGCCCCGTAAATTTTCTAAGACTATCCCCTAGAACCAGTGTCCGAGTTCAGATGCATACATTTATATTCTCATTGAAATTTTACTCCTATTATTACAACTGACATGGTGGTGGGCAGACATGCACGGGAGCGATCAGCGAAGGGGGGTGCCCGATTGTTGACGGAAAGGGGGTCCTGGTTTTGTTTAATTATTATAAAAATGCCCTTTCACCAAGGGCAGCAGTGTGGGTAGAATAGGAAAGTTGGCTGATCTTATAGCGGAAAAATGCTAATAAGCTTGTCAAACACCCGGGACAAGTTTTGCAGCCGAATAGGGAAACTCAGCTTGCTAAATGAAGCGGACAAGAGTTGCGTCAGAATAGCAGTCGCCCGACACGTTAGTGCTTTCTGCACCCTATTCGCGCGAATAATTAGGAAAAACATTTTTCACGCTTACTAGCACTCAGGACTTAGGGTCAGGTGTATACATTATAAAGTATTAATACTCTACAGATACATACAGGTATATATTTCATTTAAATTTCTCTACGCGCAATCTATTTTTGTTTATAAAAGTAAATAATGATTTTCAGGACATATGTAGCTTGCCTAGTAAATAACATCAAGAACCAATGAAGTACATGACACTTTTCCGGCAACAGTGCAGATGATGATAATGGCTGATTAATTCGCGCGAATAGGGTGCAGAAAGCACTAACGTGTCGGGCGACTGCTATTCTGACGCAACTCTTGTCCGCTTCATTTAGCAAGCTGAGTTTCCCTATTCGGCTGCAAAACTTGTCCCGGGTGTTTGACAAGCTTATTAGCATTTTTCCTCTATAAGATCAGCCAACTTTCCTATTCTACTGACACTGCTGCCCTTGGTGAAAGGGCATTTTTATAATAATCCTATTTCTTTTTCCGCTGCGGCCATTTTACTTGACGACAGGAAGCTGACACTTGAATTGTATATTTGTAGGAAAATAATAACTTCTGAAAAGTGATAGTCGCGCATGTGTATGCTGCACTACAGACTTATTGCTACAATGACACTAACAGTACACAATTGGCCTGTTCGTATTTCATACATTATGCATTATGCGTATTTCAATACATTTCATCGTATTTGTCATTATTTTGGGTTAACACATTAATTTTGGTCAACGTGACGTTAAATTCGTGTTCGGCAACTCAAACTAACCTTTTTCAGTTATTCAAAAAAATTGAAAATATTTTAAAAATTTGTCAAATTGATCTTTCTGGCACTTTGCTAGGGCTACCAAAGTGGACCAGTGCACACCACGCGGACCAAATAATATCAACTGACACCCCCTATCGACATCAAAATCTCAATTTCGAAAATTTGCCCCATTTTGACCCACTTAGGACCCCCTATGGGGGGTACCCTGAGGGGGCTGTAGGAGGGTTCAGGGGGTCCTAGACGAAAACGGACTTGGAATTCGTGTTCAGAGGCCCAAATTACCCCTATAGACATCAAAATCTCAATTTCGAAAATTTGACCCCCGTGAGGACCCCCTACGGGGGGGGGTACCCTGAGGGGGTCGTAGGAGGGTCCATGGGGGTCCTAGGTAAAAATGGACCTCGGATTCGTGTTCAGGGGACCAAATTACCCCAATAGACATCAAAATCTCAATTTCGAAAATTTGACCCCCAGTGAGGGGGCCGTGTAGGCGGGTCCAGGGGGGTGATAGGCAAAAACTAACCCCAGATTCGTGTTCAGGGGCCCAAATAACTCCTAGAAGCGGGATTTCAAGAAAAAAATCGAAAAAAAATTCCCACCCCAAAAGTACCCTAGGTGGTCACTTTTTGATGCGACCTGAGACTTCTGCCAATTTGCCTGGGGTGCCAAAGTGAAACACCATACGCGGCGCTGACCAAACAACATCAACTGACACCCCTGCACGTATTTATTGCGTCATCATAACAATACAGCACGAATGATTAACCATTAAAGCGTTATACATTGACAAAGTCATGAAAAAGCATGTTTTCAAGTGTGTCAGAGGGGGGTGCACCAGTTCTGGCTACTAGGTAAATCTGACAGCTAAACTAATAACACGCTGTAATGCACAGTATATGGGTTTATATTCGCATACAAAACGACAGACCTCCATCTATAACCGTCTTGGCTGTAGTGCCCGTAGGTAGCCTCCCCCATAATACACGTGAGTTACCTTCCGACTCCCCTCCCCAGGCCTTAAGTCACCCGATCGACTCCAAAAGGGGAGATGCACTACAACCCCACTACACTACCATGCATGCAAGAGATCATACTTGGGCTCTTTGCGTAACTTCTCAAAAGTCGGCTCGAGTTTATTTTTGACTGCCATTTTTCGAGGCCCAAAAAAGGGGTTTCCCCCCTCCCAGCAGAGCCAAAACGGCAAAAGCCTAGAACAAAATCTTTATGATGCCTCTATTGCCGACCACGACAAATATAAAAAACACAAAAAAGTACCTCGCTCAGAAGAATTTCTTGAGTTATGTCGCCGGGAAAAAACGGAAAAGACGGAAAAATCCGAGTTAGCGGGAGACGATTTTTCATATCTCGGGTAATACCCAACCGATTCGCCTGAAATTTGGCCAGCATGTAGCCGTCCCCCAGGCACGTGCACACACCAAATTAAAACCAGTTTGCTTGCATAAATTTTTAGTTATTAAAAAAATTAATTTAGAAATTCTGCAATGTGGAGTTTCGTTCCTATTCTAGGGTTAGGCGCTATCGCGCCTACCCTGATTTCCGGCAACAGAGGAAAAATTTTGCATTTTTGATAGTTTGATATCCCCCCTACTACTGAAACCTATTTGTTTATTCGATTTGATGCACAAAAACTGAGTTCTATTTTGTCTTTTGGGTAGAATTTGGTCAATAGGATTTTTTAGTATGGGTCACAAAAACTAAAGCGTGACCCTTCCTTGTGTAAAACTTCTGTCCGAAGAAATCGGAGGAAGTGATTCCCCCGCACCATGGCTGTGATGCTGATAATAGGTTTTAACCTGTTGATCAACTGTAACTGTTACTATTAGGGTATCAGCACGAATAGCCCACCAGAGTAGAGCCAGTATTTTGCCTAACCTAATGTAGTTAAAATCTAGCGGCACACTTTAAAAACCGGACCAACTAGGTGATAGAAAAATTCTTCATGTTGACAACCGGAAGGTGGTCTGATGCAAATTCCAAGCTCCAGCACTCTGATCCGTGAGAACTTGGAATACTCAGAGTTGAAATGCGCGGCTGTGTAATTGGCATACATGTGGTTGAAGCTGATACCCTCATTAGGCTTAGGTTAGGTGCTTGTTGAAGGGACCGTGTCAGGTGAAAATCCACGCGATTTGACGAAGTTGCAGTCTGGCAAGGTTGATTATATGTAGGGATTTGTATATTTGTCGAATTCACCCATTACTTGGCCCATCGACAGCCCCGTAGGTTGCCCCAGTAGATGCCTGCAGAGACGGTGTACCACCTGCCGCTTTCAGCGTAAATGTTGCTAATGGGGACTGGAATAATGGATTACACAGGCTTCTGGTCCGATTGATATCAGAGACGCACCATGTCTCGCCAGTTCGTCCGCTTTTTCTTTTCCAGGCACACCACTGTAGCCTGGAGCTGGAACCCAGTGTATTTAAACTGTTTTATTGTCAGCTACTCTTCTGATCTTCTCCTTACAGAATTTAACTGTTACGGATCTGCTACAGTGGACAATGCGACGATTCGCTTGCTTTTGGGCTGTAAGTTCCTGAGTCTCGTTGCAGTACAGTGAGGGGACACCCAAAATGATCATTATAGCAACAGTCGGAGTTGTGGAGAGCCTGCCGAGATCAACACTAATGCTAGCCTTTGTATTCGTTCGAGTGCCCTTTTTCCATTTAAGAGGCTAGTCCTCTGCCACCATATCAGCGCACCGTTCCCAAGTGGCTTGATGGCTTCTTTGTAAACTGTTCATCAATCAAGCTTGAAATGTTGCAGAGTATGGAGATCAGGCAAAAATTTGTCTAGACGCAATTTAGGAAATCTTGTCTAGACGCAATTTAGGAAATCTTTCACAAATTTTCGAGATGAAAATCTGATTTTCAGCACAAATAGAACTTACTTCAGCCCCTCTGCTAAAAAAAGTTTCACAATACGCACACGGCAAAATCTGTGCGAAATATTAGAACAAAACTGCTGCGTTTTGTAGCAAAAGACGCCTCAGATTCCATCAGCTACCTAGTACTGTCGACATTGATCACAGTCAACTTCCGAAAGTGATAAGGCAAGTTTTCTGACACTCGCATCTGGCGCTTTTCTATACGCTAACATGAGAATGACTCATTCATCGTTCAAAGTGACACAATAAGTCCTGGTAATACCTACAACGACCAGAAATTTTTGTATCAACTGATAGCATCATGTTAAAGATGATTTTTTTGTGTTAACGTTGTATCTGTGGCCTGAACAATAAACCCAAATGTTCTTCCTGTGCTCCTCCCTTAAATCTGTTATGTGTTTAGTAGAGCTTTTAGTAACTGACCTTAAAAACTCAGTCAAAAAGTCAATCAGTCTCCCATTTAACACACTCGCAGTCTAATGCCGTAATAAACGGGTTTCTATGTCTCCGCATAAAATAGTACTAAACTTAGTTATTCGGAAGTGACGCGCCCGAATAAGTTGTACTGGGCAAGAATGATCTAGCTAAAATCACACCAATCTGACTTCACAATTATAGTGCCCATATATAATTTTTTAACAAACTACCATGACAATATGCTTGTTATATACGGTTTATATATTTTTTTGCTTAAAATAGAAGCGAAATAAGCAATGGCACGAAATTGGCAAAACTTTGCAAAATCATTTTCAAATTCCATGAACGCTTCAACGATTATCAACATTATAGCAGGCGGGGAAAAAACCCACCCCATTTTTTGGGGAAAAAAACCCACCTCAGTTCCGGAACTTGGGTACGTGGTACGGGTCTAAAAATTTGCCAGCGTTATAGTACAGTCCCTGTAGGCAAACGTATATAAGCGGTATCCAAAAGGGGTCTCGCTGGTATTTTTTATGAGTCAAAAATTGGACCCCCCATTTTTGACCTGACATGGCTCCAACGGAGGTGAACTTTTGAGTCTCATTTCTCAGCACTAAGAGATGCCAGCTCAAATGTAAAAACACTTTTACAGAGGACTACCCTTCCTCTATTCATGACCGCAGTGGCAGGTCCCTTCTTCTTTCGTACGAGGGGAGGCATGACCGAAATTAGATGGGGTAAAAAAAACCCATGTGGGGGAAAAAACCCCACTTTTTGAAAATGTTCTGGTGACGTCGAAAAACCTAGTAGCTACCCCAGAAGACTCATGGTAGTGCAAAAAGGCGTTTATTATTAACACAAATGCGCAAACTGACACTTTCTTGATCGAATTCTGGAATACGGGCCTAATAGTCGGACTTTGTCATTTTGAGGTTCTTTTGCAGCGGCAAGTAGTATTCTCTGCTACTGTTGCATGTTTTTTGTATGTTTTTAATTATAACCTTTTGATTTCTCTTGTTTAAACACCAAGTAACCGAATAAAATTAAAATATGGCTGTCACGACCAGTCACACCCACAGACGGTACTCCCCCACCAAGGGTCGATGGCGTAAAATGTAGCCATACAGTGCACATTTTGCGTGCATTTGAAGCGTTATCGCAGCTTTTTAGTTGTTTTCAACGTTTTCAAGCGAAATTAAGGTGTTTTGTTTTCAAATCTGAAAATTCAAAATTTTATAATGGGCTGCGAAGGGCAGTTTTCAAACTTGTGTACCTGAGGCCCCATAGAAAATCTGCGTATAGTTTTGGCATCAGTGGCCTCTACTACTCTGAATACGTGCCATAACGTTGAAAAACTACCGCTAACACACTTTTCGGGTGATTTATGGGGTGGGTTTTTTCCCCCCAAATGGGTTTTTTCCCCGTCAAGTTTTTCGCTTCCCGCCAAAAAAAACGGTAAGAGATAGCGAAATGAAACCGGTCCCAGCGTTTAGAGCAAGGTTAGGCCTACGACAGAGTTTTTTGGTTTCCCGTGAAAACGTATAGTCTATGAGCTACATGACGAAATATGAAAATGCGGGTTTTTTCCCCGCCTGCTATATACATATTACCAAAATCGTTATTACAATTACCCATTATATACCTGCACATATATACATACTTTCACGATGTTGAAGATATGAGAACACAGCAAAGTAGCCAATAATAGTACAATTCATCGAAAATTCAAATACAGAATTATATAAATTATGAATTACAGGATCAAATAAAATAGTTGCTCTCGCTTTGGTCATCTAGCTTTATGAATTTTATCAATTGAAATCATACAGCTAAGCAACCAAAGACAGAGCAATCTTTCACGGTTAATAATAATGAGGAAATCATCAAAATCGGTGTATATTAATTAAAAGAAAGACATAAATACACAGACAGTACAATATAACATGCAAAGCATTTGAACACGAAATACGAAACTGCGTAAACTATGACCCAAGTCCCACAGTGACAAATATTATCTGTTTCGTTGACAAGAGCCAATGGCCACAAATGTACATGGGGTCAGGCGGGGGCGCGGGGGCAATCCTTTACCCCCTTCATCTTTGCAGAAAAAACGTGCCCTTAAACTTAAAAATTGCCCTAGTTGATTTAAAAATGCAGCACAAAAAAGCATAAGGCCGAAAAATTGCGAAAAACATCACAAGTTTATATAAAATCAAATTTTTACGCCAAGTGGAAACTTGATCGTTTTTCTGTATTCGCGAAAACCACGATCTCCCCCCTCCCCAGATTGAGACCAGGTCTACAGTACGGCCATGGCATGACCAAAACTATGCACAAAAAATAGAAAACTTGCGTTCAGTATACTACACTTGACTAAGCCCAAAAGTATTAGTATAAGGATTGTGTTCTTAACAAGAGAAAGGGGGAAGAGAATTCGAAAAATAGAATTCAACAGAGAGCGAACAAAGAACGACTGCACATAGAGTGGTGAAAAGTTTTATGAACTAGCAGTTAACGTACAATACTCAGCCGTCGCCGCATATAAAGCTGTCTAGAAAGGCTGACAAGGCAAAAGGGTATTAAAGTACAACTCGCATCAGAAGACAAGAGAACAGAATCAAATGTAAATGCACTATGCGAATTTAGTGTTTTTCAAGGAGGGCTGCGTTTTGCGAGAAATAAGGGGCAGGGGGAGTCAGTTGCCGTAAACGAAGACAAGTTTTCGCTGTGCCAAACCAATAGTCGTTGCTTTGCGCTGTGATAAAATAATATATAAAACTAGAATTTTATAAATTTTCCCTAAAACTGGACTGTACTTGAACGTGATAAGTATTACTAATACTTCCAGAAAACATAGTAGATGCTGTTCCAAACTTTTATAATATCGCTGTCTATACAAGAGGGCGATACTGGAAATTATAAACGCAAAAGAGTCGGAGTGATTCACAAAAAAAGTTTATAAAAAATAATCCGAAATACATGGAAAACTGACAGTTGACTTCTAAACCAAGAGAATACCTTCAACAAAATTAGCCATAAAAATTAAACTAGTTTTGGTTATGTGTACAGTGTACAAGTTAACTAAATCCCTACATTTTCTGATTAACCAAATAACGACAATTTCTCAATTTTGTAGAAAATTATGCAGCCTCAAAATATTAGTTCAACTCTACAGTATGAACTTATTTGACAGCTCAAAAATTGAAAAGATTACTACAATGAAACAACGGTTTGAGGCAATCAACTAGTGAGAAAATTGCTTCTGTGACCTTAAGCACCTTCCCCTCTCCTAAACAAAATTATAAACAACGACAACATGTGTCATAAAATATGGCAATTTCTTGGTCATTTGCTATGTAATAAAATAAAATAAGGAATAAATGAACAGTTGAACAGAGTTCACAGTTGGGTCGAGGAAGATAAGATAAATAAATATAGGTATATACATACGCAGTATATATGCACCAAAACGTTTAGACGATTTTGAAGTTTTTACACGTATATATATTATAAACACACATAACAACATATAAACAAACGCTGAAAACACTCTTCAGCTAGACAACAACACCAAATCGTCATTAAAAGGATATGGCGAAAATGTGGTGAGCTATTCGAGTATACATGCTGTCAGTTGGCTTAGACCACAGGAATGGGTATAGGGGTGCAGGACCCCCGACACCTCAGATTATTTATTTTGGTACAAGGGCTGTAAAATTGGCGGCCAAGATACAATGACAAGCAAACTGTAATATATATATATACGTGTCGTGTACTCGTGTGCTTCTAAATACAAGGATTGCTACCAAATTTATGCGGCGTTTACCTTTATTTGCTGAATTTTAGTAAAAATTTTTCACAAATCGCTGATTTTTCACTACACGATTAATTTTTGTCAGACTTGGGGAAGGCGTGGGGAATATCAGAGAAGGTACAAAGGCAGTCAACATGTGGGTATATTAACACCCCTAGATGAGACCCCCGCGTTCAAGTATGCTCAGAGCCAAGCAAGTATGCTCAGAGCCGAGCAAGTATGCTCAGAGCCAAGCAAGTATGCTCAGAGCCAAGCACCAACACAACTGATAAAACCGGCAAATGCCGACATTTCATCGATGAGCAAAAATCTCGAATGTCGTAGCGGATTTCAAGTTCAAAATAGAAAACTGTTCTTTGAAAACTCTGCTCCTATTACTGACTTATCTTTGAAATTTCAACTACTAAATTTAAGATAAAAAGAATCGAAGACGTCTGAAAAATTTACCGGTGGACCGTAAATGCATCCTGCTAGAATCCTATCTTACTTTTAGAACTTTTTCCCGCAAGTAGTTCTTTGTCAAATATTATATAGCAGTTTTTCTATTTAGTACAAATCAAAACTTTCTATGTTGATTCACACTCAAGACTGTTACAAATGAAATTTGCTGATATTAATTTTCTGAAAGTGACACTGAAGAAACACGCTTACTTACCTTACCTAACTAAAGCCATAGACCAAAAAATGTCTAGCTAATTTTTAGCATACTATGCTCTTGTTTCATTCTTAATACTCTTCCCCCCACAGGATATAACTAAGTGTACATATTCGCTAGGGCGTAACTGAAATGTCTTCGAAAGTGAAATTTGGATAGGGTGGACATTTTAGAGAAAAAATTAGTGATGCATAAACTGCAAACAGCACTATTTTAAACCATGAAAAATGAAAATTCTTCTTTTACTCATCATTAAATTTTCAGACGTGCAATTATTACAATAAAGGCCAAAAGATGCCAATTTTGGCGAGCAGGAATTTTAACGCTTCAAGTAACAATTAACTAGACACAAAATGGTTAAAAAAATACAAGATATACAATGCAAAGAAAAGACGCTCGGATTTTCCGATCAAATCTCCGCTTGATTGTATATATACGAGACAGAATTTCATTCTGATAATATTAAAAATGATCGGTTATATGTATAGTACCCCCTTTAATCGAATTTAACACAGCGTGAACCCAAAATTGTTTACAATATATAAATTTATGAAACAACACTAGCAAAGAAAAATAAAATAAACTGTTCTAGTCGATTTGCACACACTATGTTTCTAGAAAGCCTATAAGTAACGGACTAAATATCTAAAAAATAAAAGTACAATACATACATT
This sequence comes from Trissonchulus sp. WLG1_4, assembly GCA_030248245.1. Lineage (NCBI taxonomy): Eukaryota > Metazoa > Nematoda > Enoplea > Enoplida > Ironidae > Trissonchulus > Trissonchulus sp. WLG1_4. The sequence continues at coordinate 28,347 of JASANF010016863.1, forward strand.
AAAAATCTATTGCCCTCTAGCGCCTACAAGAAGCAACTACATATGGCTCCAAGTTTACAACACATATTCCTTTTGTATCATTGTATCAAAAATTTTACGAACCATGTTGCTTCGAAACTAAACCACATGAAAAAAACTGTTAAAAAATTTCGTTTCAATAATAAAATTCACACCACATAAATTCAGCTGAGCACATAAAAACAAAATCAACCATGTGTCAAATGTCGGATCCGGAATATATATGATATATATATATATATATACATATAAAAATATAGGATATAAATACACATATACATAGAATACAGAGAATACCATAAATCATATAAAATACACAGGTGAAAAGTAATATAGGCCAATGCACAAAAAAGGGTTTGCAGCTCCGCTCTAGAAACTATACAGAGACCTGCCGCTGAGCATTAACAAAAATCGAACTCATCACTGTCAGGCTTCAATAAATTCATCATAAAATTGTCAATATTTAGTTTACTTTTTTGGGAGCAGCAATATTGACATATTTTCATGTGAACATAATGAATTACTACAGTCTACCAATAATTACTAAACCAGTCAAATTCTATAGAAACAAGCGTAAACAAAAACACAGGTATGTACATACTATGTACATTCATATATATACAGTATTTATTTCTAATACATAACATTATGCATGTACTGTATACGCTATTTCAACATTTTTTGTTGTATATATATATACCTATTCTGATCTGATACGAAGCCATCTGCTTTAATTTACGTCTAATCTTTCTCAAGAACCGTTTGTTTACCAGACGTATTTTTCAAGGCAAAATTTTATGGGGGGAGGGAGATGGCGATAAGGAGGGCCACCACCATTATCACCCCCCGTAGATGGAGGGCCAACCAAAATAAGGGGAGCGCACCAAAGTCAAACACTATTTTTCGGCAAAAAAATGGTTTTTGATACGCTACTATAGCCACGCTGACACCACAATTGAACAAATAACGACACAAAAACCAGACACACCAAAGCGCCATTGCCACAGGTAAAAAGTCGCGAAAACGTCGTTTCGGAAAAATACTTGGGCTATGACATGAAGGGAAACCGCATCTGAAATGGGAGGGGTGACCTCCCAATACTAAAAAAGTAAAAATATGTCAGCACGGAGCAGACTAAAATAATTTTCAGTCCACAAGTTTTTAGTCTGACTAAAACTCGGTTTATAGTCGTTCTTGACTTTGTCCCTGTTCTTATTAGTCGTATATACCTAAGCAATTCAGAGAAAACTGTCAAAACAAATGTGACAAGTTTTGCATAAATAATGTTTCACTTAAAATCACAAAAATCTGACTTTTTCGTCTGAGCTAAGCATATATAATTTTGAAGTAAAAATGAGGATTCGCACGAAAGTTTTACGGTTCCTAATATGAAGAATCCGCCAGTAAGCAGTAAGCATATACGTACAGAACTTGCTCACTTATAAAAGATTAGGTACGTAAATAGTAAATACGCTATTATTTGACCCAGCGATTTGTCATGGACTTCCACAATTACATCAATTTAACAGTCTAAACAAAGCCTGCAAGTTTAAACCTTCAAAAATGAAGCTAAAAAGACCTATGAGGTAGCAGTGCGCAAATCTTTGGAATCACCAATGTGGCTTGGAGCTTGGATAACCAAAAAAAGTGGGGGGTGGGGGATGGGGGAAGTGGGGAGTGACAACAAGAAGTGAGCCCCCCCCCCCAGAAAAAATGTCTGAATGGTTTGAGTGAAAGGGGAGATAGGAGGGACGGTGGATTGGCAATGCCCCAAAGAGCTGTGACTGTGATAATTCTATAATTATGGCAAAACTTCAAAAAAAAAAACAAAAAAAAAAAAAAAAAAAAAAAAAAAAAAAAAAAAAAAAAAAAAAAAAAAAATAAAAAAAAAAAAAAAATAAAAAAAAAAAAAAAAAAAAAAAAGCTCTGCAAAGTGAACTTGGGATTGGAAATTTTAGTCAAGCTAAAACGACAAAGATCCGGTCTGACTTGGGGGTGACTTCCCAACGCCCAAAGATATTTGTCAGGTTAGCACTTACTAACCGGGAGTATCAAATTCCACGACAACACGAATGCCACGTAACCGTGCGTACGCCACAATATCAGCTTGATCTTGTTTAGAATAGATGTGTCTGGGACTGTATGCGCCCTGAAATCAATATTACTACTTTTAATAAACTACATCTCCACAATGCGGGTATCCACGGGTCGTGTCGTGTCAGTCCGTACGAATACATACATACGTATTTCAGCTACCTACCAGTCAAAGGAGAGTCATAACTGTTTCTAATTGGCAAATTCTAACTAGATAGAGAAACTATTATCAACTGTCTCTGAAGTCGTTGCAAATTAATATGCTGTATTTTAAGCAAAATTACCATTTTTGCATGCTTTTGAAGTCTATTTTCAAAAAAATGCCACTATTTGCTGGCATTAACGCGACAGTGACACAAACTAAAATTATGCAGCTCAAAACATTTTTGACAGTTTCTCGAATAGGTATGAAAGCTATTTTTTAGACTTAAAAACAGTATAAGCAGCCCATGCAGAAACTGGCTCAGTAGGCTACCATTACGTATACACTTACATACGTACAATGTACATTTAGTAGTTTTTACAATTTAAACCAATAAATACTTATATACACCACCCACGTTATTACCGACTTTAATGTAATTAAACCGGCCATGCGAAAATGGTTGATGTCCCATTAATGTAACAGTAATAATTATTGCAGTTGCAGTGCTGAAAACTAAGCCCAAATAGTCTCAACTATCATACAGTAAAGGCGACGTTCAAAATCAACGTTCAGAATTCAGATACATCTTCGAGGCTTGGGTGCTAACTAACTACTACTAATATAATCCATATAAACAAAGGAGGTCTATTACTAGTTACTACCAACCTGTACCAGACTCGAAAGCGCTTAAAATTACTTTTTCATCACCACAAACGCCTCAGAATAATGAAGGAGAAACTGACGCCCATACATGTAACGGGGTCCAAATTTTGGAGACCCTCGGCCCCCTTATCGACCAAAAATACCGTTAATTTTGCAAAGTTTTCATAAAAAAGTGCCATCTTTTACTAAATTTTTCCCAAATTTCCGAGACCCTCCCCCCGGCCCCTCTACTTTAGTTGGGAGTACCCCTCCTCCCACACATGTATGGTTACGCCAGATATATGCAAAATGCACACTGGGGACTGGGGGGAGGTCGATGCCACCCGACTAAGGGATAAATTATCTCCTCTCGGTCCGCTGTCACCTGCATAGGACTGCGTGCACTTCACTAGCATTCATCACAAAACTAATAACAATTCAACTGATGCGGGCTAGCTCGCAGACAGGCTGACTATACTAAACACTCGCACAGGGTAATCAAAGTCAGGGGCACTTTGTAGTTTGTACAATGTCTATATGTCTATATTTTGCTTTGTGGGTTGTGGGCGGGGGCGTCCTTCACTTTTGGCTCTGTGTGAAAACATAAGTGATTTGCAGTTTTCTGGGCAATACAACAAGTCCTTAGTCTAATTCCCACCAGGGTTTTTTTGTGTAAAATAGGGTGTATTTACACAACGGCCGCCTAATTTACACAGCAAAAAAATACACACTGATTTACACAACCCTATTTCCGCCCAAAAGTTGATAAAACCGCCTATTTTGGTAGTAAAAATTACAAAAATCCCTAATTGGTGATTGCGGCCGGGACCGCTTGTGCTAACGAAAATAAGTCTTATTTTTGACCCAAAAACAGAAATCTCCAGTTGCGGGCTTCTGTCCTTAAACAAATTCTGATATATTATTTTAGCATTGTTTCATAAGCATTTGAAAATGAAAACTCAGCCATGCTGAGCTTGTCTGTACGATATCTTGGATTACCATACATGTCTGGCATATTTTTAGTGGGGGGGGGGCGCCCCCCCATTTGGTCCGGAGCAACCCCCATTTCAGATGGGGTGCCCCCCCCCATCGCCCAAATTTTTTTGCCGAAGGGACGTTTTAGCGACTTTTTGGTTGTAACAATGTCGTGTTGGTCGAGTTTTCGGGTCCTTTTTTGCCAAATTTGGTATCAGTGCATCTCTAATAACGTATAAAAACGTAACATTTAACGTCTAAGAACCATTTTTTCGCCTAAAAATAGTGTTTTATCGTGAATTTGGTGCGCCCCCCCATTTCGGTTTAATTTACACAACATTTACACAGTACCGATTTTGAAAAAAACGCTGAATTTCCCAGTAACTCAAGGATGCAACGAATTGTGAGTTTGTGACAAATTATATTATATATTATATCATACCTGCCTTGAGAAAATAGTGCTATAACTAACGCCAATAACTAAGTGTACGCTGCTAGATTCACAGCGTGCATTAGTTACTGCTGTAGGCGTGCATTTTAGTTATTGACTTATTGCACTGTATATTTCAAGACAGGCAAATTATAAGAACGTTATAATACTTTGTAGTATGCACTCAGCAACTATTCGCACTGGCACGTGAAGCTCGCGTGCATAAACTCGTGCGCTGCGCGCACTCCTTCATGCACTTGGCGCTTCACGTAATAGTGCGTATAAATCGCTGAGTGCACGCTACATCGTGCTATAACTTACACGTATGCGTGGTTCTTTCAGCCGCTTTTCAGTAATTGCACAGTAATTTCCAGCAATCCGTATATATCATGCATTTACTTCGGATGATTTGTGTGTATTCGGATGATACTACTAAAATTTTCTGTCCCGACTTTATCATTAATCTATGTATAACTGACTGTCGGCTGGGGGGGGGGGGGGGGGATTCCCCGTCCCCCAAAACTTTTTCCCAGTGAATCTTTAAACAAAGGTCCCCGCTTTGGTTTTTATGGTCCGGCCGAAAAAAATTTCTTTAAATTAAAAAAAATTTAAAAATCAAAAATTTTGCCTAATTTTTTGTGGGGGCTGCCGCCCCCAGCCCCCGCTACTCTGTGGCTTACTATTCCTTATTATTATTTTTCGTCCAAGCCTATGCATGTATACACCAGTACATTATGCTGCATTGACATGTCTAAACGAGTATATTATGCTACATTTACTTGTGTAATACACTGTATGATGTGACGTTACCATTTTTTGTTTTAATTTTTTCTGTCGGAAAATTTTTCCGATACGTCTCGTTGACCAAATTCGGTCAAAAATTAGAAAAATCGCCAATTTTTTCTGGGGGCAGCCGCCCCAAGACCCCAACAACTTTGTGGTTCAGTGATCTTGCGTTTCTAAAGCGTTTTGTAAATGTTAAAATTGCTCAAAAGTGCATTTTAACCCATTACAAAAAAAATCGAAAAGCCATTCCCCCCCCCCGAAATTTTTTTCTGGGTACGCCCCTGGTCAATACCACAGTTTTCTTGGGTATCTCTGGGGTAAGTATTCAAAGTAGTCAAAAAAGATAAACCACTAACTTAATAAAGCCTGCTATTACAGTTTCAGACGCGACCTCAAATCAACCTACAGCAAACAGAGTTCAACCAGGGAGTAACGTTCTTTTAAAGCAAAATCAGTATATATGGTTATTTCACACACAGCTATAGGCTGTTAATAGTGTTTAAATTGTTCCGTATCAATCAGCACCCGAATCAATACAGCTTATAGACAGGCACTAAACTCAGATATCACTACAACTGCTGAATAAACGTATAGAGGTTAGCGAACGACCGGAGGTAAAATTTTGCCGGAGCCGGATATAAAATGCCGGAGCCGGAGGCAGTGTTTTTCAAAAAATTTTAATTAGTAAAAATGTTGACAATTGTGAAAAAATTTTCGATTTTTTTCGAAACAGCATTCTTTAATTTTTCAACAGTCACGCCAGTATACAGATGTCTTTATGTTTAATACACTCATACGACCAGTAATTATCTACTGACTGGTCCCGGTTTTGGGTGATCTGATCGCACAAGAAATTTTCATCAACATTGATAAAAAAAGTCAAAAATTTGGTCTTTGACCAGTATGGCATTTTGACTGCGGTGCCAAGGGCGTAGTCAAGAGTTAGAGGGAGGGGGTTGCTCAGGTTGTCCGTCTGAACCTCTACCTTTTAGTCAAACCTTGCAAAGTTGTCAAGAAGCGATATACCCCCAAAAAATAGACAAATTTGGAAAATATTGCACTTTGTAGAAGATACAATGCCGTAAATGTCTCTAGCTTCCGGGGATTACCGCCCCCCCCGACCGCTGTAATTTAGGTGTATATTAGCAATCGCGTAGCCAGGAATAAACTTTGGAGGGGAATGACTTTTAGATTTTTTGTAATGGGTAAAACTGAAATTTATTGCTATTTTAACACAAAATTTTGCGAAATAACAGCACATGCAAACATTGCACTGAATTTGAAAGGCCGAAAACATCGGAGCTAAACGTTAAGTTCAAATCACTAAGTCACGTAGTTACAAGCCAATAGGCGTCTGGGGGCGGCAGCCCCTAGTAAAAAAGTGTGAAAAACTTTTAATTTTTAGGCCGAGTTTATTCAATTGGAGACGTAAAAATACATGCTAGAGAGGGGTACTCACCTCCATTACGACTGGCAGTAATATAAGTACTGTAACCGACTAACCACTTCGTTAACCTTATGATTTATTCTCAAAATTTGAACTTTTTGCTAAAGTTTGAACAATGAAAATTCTCCGGCTCCGGCACTTTTTTTGCCGGAGCCGGAGGCTCAAATACGGCCGGAGCCGGAGCCGGAGCCTCCGGTCGATCGCTAATAGAGGTACCCAATTAACTCAGCATTGCATGCACCCCAGCTAAGAGGGGTCGCCAACCCAAAACGACATCAATAAAAAACGAAACAAATGAACCAAAAAAACATGAGATAACTTACTTTAGCACTTAATTGTGGAAAAACATCGCTCTGATACGGAAAAGACGGATCGTCGACGATGTGCCAGTGGAACACATTCATTTTATTCTGAGCCATTAAATCCTATAACAGTGAAACAGTAAAAGTGACAATGAATTACTTTTCAGTTTCTTTCGCACTCAACTATACAAAACTGGCATATTTTTAGTGGAGGGGAGGCTGGGAGACGCCTCCCCCCCCATTTGGTCCGGAGCCCACCCATTCCAGAATGGGTGCCCCCCATGGCCCAAAATTTTGTCCGGAAAGACGTTTTAGCGACATTTTAGCTGTAGCGATGTCGTGTTAGTCTAGTTTTTGGGTCCTTTTTTGCTAAATTTAGTATTAGTGTAGCTATAATAACGTATGAAAACGTAATATTTAACGCATAATAACCATTTTTTCGTGTAAAAATAGTGTTTTATCGTGAATTTGGTGCGCCCCACCTCTATGAGGGGGGCGTGCCCCCCATCACCCCCCCTCCACAAAGTTTTGCCTAAAAATACGCCAGCAAAAAGTCAAATTGGCTATTCACACTTATATTCACAAATACCGTGGAGCAAAATTAACTGAGGGCCTATTCCTTTACCGGATTAAAGGGTTAATTATAATCGGACTAAACGGTTTAAAAATTATACTGAAAAAACCTTCAAACCTCTCTTTTACGACTTATCAGCTGCGCGCGCATTTTCGTCTTTGTGTAGCTTCTTTTTCGCTCCCGTTCTGGTTTTATACCTTTTAGACTATTGTTTTCTCTCCTCCCCATTTGCCTATTTTTTTCCCCCCTTTTCCCCCCCCTTTCGAGTGTTTGCCGTTATATCACAATAAAAATTTTTTACTCTTTATTTTTTTTTTTTTTTATTTATAATATATATTATATATATAATTTTTTTTTTTTATATATTTTTTATTTTTTTTATAATAAAATTTTTTTTTTTTTTAATAATATAACCTTTATTTTTTTATATTCTTTAATATAGAAATGGTGTTTATTCCCACCTATATCTTATACATATTTTATTTTTTTATTTTTCTTTTTTTTTAGTTAATATTTTTGTTATTATCTTTACCTTTCTTTTCCTATACAAGTTATTAGAGAAAACCTTCTTTAATGTAGTGTAAAAATATTTGTGCAACAGAAGTCCACTAGCCGTAAAGCTCGGTTCACACTTGTCCTTAAGAACATAGGCGATTAGGGACAGCGACAATATTTTTACTCAACTATTGTTGTTGTTGTTGTAGTAGCCTGGGCTTGCTTCGTGTCTGGTTACTCTCCATTCAGGTCCAGAAATGCGGCTACTGCCGCCGGGCGCAACCATAGATCTATCGGGTTCAAGTCAGTTCTGTTTTGACGGCAGTTGAAACGGTGGATAACGTCATGAGTTCCAGTGTCACATAGTGGACACTCATTTCGAACGTCTTCTCTTATTCGGCTCCAGTATGAGTTCAGGAGGTGGCAATAGCCTGATCTCAGCTGAGCCAAAGTACAGCGTGTGGACCGAGGCAGTGCTAACTCCTCGACGTTCACTTGAGGTGCTGGTGCGTCTAGGACCACATTGTGCCCGTAGCTATTCATTACAGATTGGACACAGCTTGTATGTGTCAATTTTAAAGCGATCCGTCACAGGAACAATGTGCTCAAGGCACTGGCGGGCACGAACTGGGGTCAACAAGACTGTGAAACGATTGTGACAACCTATAAAACGATTGGTCGCACAGTAGCAGAATATGCAGCTCCAGTCTGGGCCCCGGTAAGAAGTGAATCCAATTGGTACCGACTGCAGCTAACACAAAATGAAGCCCTGAGGATAGCGACGGGATGCCACCGCATGACAGGAATCGAACATCTGCACGTGGAAACCAAAGTTCTGCCATTAAAGCCCCACGCTGAAATGCTGTCAAGCAATATTTACTGAAATGCTATCAACCAGACCGACCAGGACATAAACATGTGCGGGAACCATTGCAATCTCAGGAAATGAAACATACTTTGGTTTCAAAATACAGACCGACCATCACCCATCTAGTCCCTACCGGCCAACTTCAACCGGACGAGCTTAAAATCGCTTTACTCAGTTATTGCAAAGCATCAACGCAACAGGTGTGTACTATTTTTTGCATACAAAGCCGAGTAGTTTTCTGCATTTGCTCGACGATAAACCAATAGGGCAAGGACATGGACGAGTATATATGACCCGGACTTAATAAGTAACAACAATGAGTCACAGAACCTGTTATATAAAATGTGAACTTTATTTCACAATTGCGCAAAGATGTACAAGGTGGGGGTGGCTGGGACAACATATCCTCCCGACTTTTGTGAAAGAAGGCACCTGAAACTCATATTTTGCTCTTGATGGTTGTGCAATGCTGCAGCGTACGAACACCCATAAAAAGCCAAAAAACAATTTCAAAACTACACATTCTGCTGGAAAATTTTCGCGTCTGTGAGTTATCTATATAATTAATGTCTCGTCAACCCTCACCCAAGTACCCAACCCCATAAAATTTCAACAAATTCGAGACAAACCCCATCTAGATTAGAACCCCATGTGCATGTATATATTATGCAATGCTGTAATAACTCCATCAAGACAAGAAAACTTACCAATGTTTCAAAAATCTTTTTCTTTGACAGAAAGTGCCGCGAAGTGTCCAGCAGCAGACCGCGATGACTGAATCTTGGAGCGTCCTTGACTACCACTGTGTTCACGAAATACTAAAAAATAAAGTAAAGCATGTATGTTAGTGTTTTGCCGACAAGTCCGTCGCTAGTTGCTCAAAGTATATATTGTTATACAAAAATCTACCTACATTTGATTCAAAAGGGCAGTGGCGGATCTAGGAATTTTTCATGGGGGGGGCTCGGACCCCGATAGGCCCCCTGACCAATAGGCCTCATTTTTTCGACATGAGCTAAAATGCACTTAATTGCTATTTTAACGCAAAAAACGACACATATTAGCATTTTTCGGTCAAAAACAGCTTATTTTCGACCAAAGCAGCATCGAACGTAAAATTGGAGCTCAAAGAACCGAAAATTACAAAACGGTGCGCCGGCAAGGGTCCAGAAGCTAGCCAATATGCAAATTTTCCGAAATTTTTTTGACATTAAATTTTGTCATTTACTAAAAATGTCATTATTGTAACAATAAAACTGCTAAAACGATGGTACAGTGTACCACAGGTATATTACGCAATTACAAAGTAACTAGGTATAGTGGTGCGGGAAAAAAATCCTACGCGTTTTGCGGGGAAAAAACCCTAGTGCTTCCTGGCCGAACCTCACCACATAAGGCCTTTTTGAGTATGCAGGTGGAAAGCGCATCCCAAACTGACTTACCACACCAATTTCTGTGCAGTTTTGAGGCCTGTAGCATTTTTTATAAAATTTCAAAATTTTGCATGTTGAAAAATTCCAAAGTGACAAAATTTTCCAAATTTTTGACTTGTCATAATTTTTCACAAAAACACTTTTGACCAACGCCGTTTGCATTTTTCAAGAGAGTTACCTTTCCTCTATACTTCTGAAGCTCGAAAACTGTGAAAAACGTTGTGGTTGACCTGTGACTGGTCAAAGTTTGTGCGGGAAAAAAACCCTATTGCGGGGAAAAAAACCCTATTTTGTTTGGCGGCATTTTTTGCTAAACTCACCCATTGTTGCTACTAAAGTTGGTTCATCTGGGCTAACAACATGCGTAGAGTTCATTACAACCGTTTATTTGGCCGCAAAACGTCGTTTTTTGTCATTTTGGGCCATACCCCGACACCCCTTACGAAACCTGTTTTGGTGATATTTCACCAAAATTTGGCATTTTTTGCAATATTTAGGTTTTAGCTGCTGCGTACCACTTAAATCCAAGAATGATAGACGCGGGCGGTGTTTGTACGCTGTTTCTAACGTAATAAGCGCAAAAATCTGTTTTTAATGCTTTTAAATACGGAAAAAATGCATATTTGGGCAGAAGTCATTTCTGCCAAAAAAGGTCGATTTTTGAAGAGTCATTGTGTGTCGGAGAAACGGTTTTTTTAGTCCATACTGCAGCCTAACACTTGTAGAACACGATGAAATTGTGTTTATACTCCCTGCTAATAGAACAACCAGAAAAAGTGATAGGGTTTTTTTCCCCGCATTAGTGTTTTTTTTCCCGCATAGGGTTTTTTTCCCGGAGGTTTCGAGACTCATTACTCAGAAACGTGAGTAGTTACAATCCATTTTATTAGTGCAACAGTTAGGCGAAATAACAGCAGCGGAAATCACAGTTAGCGTTATAACAGCCGCGGGCATTAATGGATCCGATTTATGTGGAGCACAGGACGACCCGAAAAGTTGAAAATAGGGTTTTTTTCCCGCACCACTATAATATGAACATGCACATGCAAAAGAAAAGCAAGGAACAGTAAGCCAAACACTTGCAGGGGTCTGGGGGCGGCAGCCCCCAGAAAAAAATGGGGAAATTTTCACTTCAAATTTGGTCAACTGGAGACGTATTGAAAATTTTTTCCGGCCGGACCATAAAAACCAAAGGGAGATCCTTGTGTAAAATTTCAGTCCGAAAAAATTTCGGGGGTGGAGGGGAGCGGAAATTTCACCGCCCCAGCTACGCCCCTGCTTAGCAGTGTATTAAGCAATCAAAGAGCGCACAATGCACAAAAGCAAGGAAGAATAAGCCACAATGTTGCAGGGGTGTGGGGGCGGCAGCCCCCAGAAACAAATTTGAAAAAAAAATTAGTTTTAGGCCGATTTCAGTTAATTGCGGACGTATATCGGAAACTTTTCCAGACAGGCCATAAAAACAATGGGGGACCCTTGTGTAGAGTAAACGACAGGCTACAAGGGCCTAAATAGGCACCAAAGCAACATGGAGAGGGGGCCTATCTAGTCTACAACAGGCTACAAGGGCCTAAATAGGCCCCAAAGGAACATAAAGAGGGGGCCTATCTAGTCTACGACAGACTACAAGGACCTAAATAGGCCCCAAAGCAACATGGAGAGGGGGCCTATCTAGTCTACGACAGGCTACAAGGGCCTAAATAGGCCCCAAAGCAACATGGAGAGGGGGCCTATGTAGTCTACGGCAGGCTACAAGGGCCTAAATAGGCCCCAAAGCATGGAGAGGGGGCTTATCTAGTCTACGACTGGCTACAAGGGCCTAAATATGCCACAAAACAATATGGAGAGGGGCCTACATAGTACATATTTAGTCTGCAGTAGACTACAAGGGCCTAAATAAGCCCTAAAACAACATGGAGAGGGGCCTATCTGGTCCACAGCAAGCTACACGGGCCTACATAGGCCCTAAAGCAACATCGAAAGTGACCTACACGTATGCCCAAGTCGGGGGCCTATCGGCCCTTCGGGCCGAAGGCCCCCGACTCGATAGGCCCCTCGACCCAATGGGGGGGCTCGAGCCCCCCCCGCCCCCCCCCCTGGATCCGCCTATGCAAAAGGGTTCACCTTTATATCGCTTACATCACTTTCTGCCACAACGTTGAACTCTCTTAAGGTGGCGCTCCTGAAATGTGACTTTTCAAAAAACGGCAGTTTGGGGCCAATTTTAGATACACAATGGCAAGCTGGTGTAAAAGTATGCCTAAATACAAAAAATGAAGTTGATTGATATAAATTAGCATTCACTGTAGACCAAACGTGAGTGGAATTTCGGCTTGCGATTTCTCTTCGCAAGTAAGTAGCTGTTGCACAATCAATAGCTCATTTTGCTCGCCTCAACGTGATCGAGCGGTCGCAAAAAGTCTTTTTGATGAATATGATTGATATATCGAAAAACACTAAAATCGCGATTTTTGAAAAACATAAATTTGGCTACATTTTTTAGATACTATCGATTTGACAAAAATCAAATTTTGCGACCGCTCGAAGATGACAAGGTGCATTTATGTGCCAAATTTCAACTTTTTTCGTTGAGCCAATTTTTTAAAATCGCAAGCCGAAAATTTGCGTTTGTATTCACACGCACTATATTTCTGTCTCATGCAGAAAGTATTGCGTTAGTTCGCAAAAAAATTATACCACACTCAATAAAACACCAAAAATTTTTAATTACGTTTCAGTAAAACACAACTGCTAGTGTTTTTCAGCCTTTCAAATCCATTACATACGTGTAAATGCACTGGTTTGTGAAGGCATTTCCGTGAAAATCTATTTTTCTTGACGAAATTTGCTCAAAAATGTTAAAAAAATTTTTATGTGATATGTGCATCAAATTGAAGGAAACTTACTTATGATCAACTTTTGTTCTTAAGATGCATGTTTATTTTTGCGCGTTTTCAAAATAATGGCCAAAACCCACATTTCAGGAGTGCCACCTTAAAAAATACAAATATATATCCATATATCAGCATACTTTTCCTTCAGAAGGATACACTAATTGACTGAACGTTTCCAATCCACGAAGAATTCCCCAACTCGTTTTTGCTCGCATATTGGCCGCCCCATGTTCATCAATAGTCAAACTGTCTGAAACATAAAATAATATAATATTGCTGCCGTGCTGCACTGTGTCGCAACATAATATATATACCATAAAACATGCCAGTCAACTGTGAGAATTTGTGAGAGTGCTCAAAGCATTGGACTCACTCATTTACACAAGCCGAACGAAATAGATGTGAAATTAGCCCTGTCACGACTTGGGCAGACAATTCAGCGATGGTAATTTAACAAAAAAATTGTAAGTCCTGAATTTTACCTAACAAATTACACAGATAACCTTTTTTTAAATTGAATCGTTTACGCACAAGATTCATCCATATCCAGCACCGGATACTGTTCGCATCCCGCACCATCGACCGTCAAAGAAAGTACATTCAGCTGAGCGTAGTCCGGCTCTAAACCTTCCCACCTCGTCTCCCAACGTTCATCAGCAGCCAAAACTTTCGGCAAAAAAGGCAACTTTATGTACCGCTTTAGGGCCTCCCGCACAATATCACATTTACTGTTGGTTTTGAAGACAAAATGATTTGGATCGATTTGCACTGTTTGACCAGTATATTTTATCTGTTGCGGTAGTGGGACGACTCGGCCCTGGGTCGGTGTCACCGGATCGTGTTGAGCAAGAAAGCAAGGAAATAATGAAGCCAAGAAGATGACAGCTACTAGTGCCATCTTGTATGTAACTACCCTGCAATATTCACAGTATTGCAAATAATTCAAACTTTAAATAAAATTGAAAAAGTTAAAGGTCTTACTTTAACTTTAACTTTAACAATAAAAAAGTCAAGGATCTTACTTTAACTTTAACTGAATTGAAATTCAAGCACCCATACTTTAACTTTAACTTAAATTCCGCCAATTTCTTAACTTTAACTTAAATTATAACTTTTATTAAAAATTTTGAATCTGTACTTTTTTTATAACTTTTTCAATTACGGTAAGAATATTATGAGAAATATTAAAATTGTTCTAATTAACTAAAATTGTTGTCAAATTTAAACTTTTTCTTCTGACGCTGTACACCGTCGTAATTTTTGGTCGTAGTATTTTTACTGGAGGCCGCTCAACTCAGCACATTCCCAACATATTGTTAGAGCATGGTGTACATACTGGTGTAAAAATTATTAAAAAGTATAAATTAAATACAGGTTAATCTTCATAATTACTAACTGACTTTAAACTGAACTAGAGACTGAATTGAACTGCTGCATTGAATTT